>CAIGRF010077099.1:9711-24808 GCA_903798235.1 Fraxinus ornus | reverse complement strand
ATGTTATTAATGAAATTAAAAGATATTTGAATGCTGAATTTGAAATAAAAGATCTTGGACATGATAAGAAAGTATTAGGCATGGAAATTTTTAGGAAAAGACATGATATAATTCTGATTTTGAAACAATCTGCATACATTGATAAATTAGTAACAAGATTTGCTATGCATAATTCAAAATCTGTGTCAGTATCTCTTGCTAGCCATTTTAAATTGAGTAAAGACCAATGTCCTATAAATGAATCTGATATAAAACAAATGGAAAAGATTATTTATACTAATGCTGTAGGTTCTGTGAAGTATACCATGGCTTGTACTAGGCCTGATGTGACTCATGCTATTAGTACACTCAGTAGATTCATGGCTAATCCTGGTTTAGAACATTGGACTGCATTAAAATGGTTATTAAGGTATTTGAAAGGTTCTTCACATTTGGGATTGTATTTTTTTGCCTACAATGATGGTGTAGTACTTAAATGTTTTGTTGATTCTGACTTTGCTGGTAATGTTGATAATAGAAAATCTACTACTGCCTATATGTTTACTTTGTGTGGAATTACAACTTGTTGTTTCTTTGTCTACTACTGAGGCAGAATATGTGACTGCTGAAGCCATAAAGGAAGTTTTGACTGTCTGAAATTAATGAATTTTCGATTCTCTACATCTAGGATTCAGACTAGGGGAAGTTCATTTCTTATGATGATGCTCATCAATGGTATCTCGAACACAAAAGTGTGATTAATTTATAGGATGAAATTCTCATCCAGTTAGCTGTTTCTACGAGTGCTTATCAGCTTATGAGTTTTTTCTTGTTAGATAAAGAAAAAAATGCCCTTCCTTTTTTTCTAATTTTAAGAAGTAGAAAAAAGGGAAGGGCATTCATGTTACATTATATTCTGACAGTCAAAGTGCTATACATTTATGCAAAAACCCGATTTTTCATGAAAGAACTAAACATATTGATATTAAGTTGCATTTTATAAGAGATATTGTTGCTAAAGATACTTTGCTACTTGAGAAAATTGCTACCCAATTTAATCTAGCCGATATGGGTACAAAGGTATTGTCTCTTGCCAAGTTTAAATCTTGTTTGCAACTNTGCATTTTATAAGAGATATTGTTGCTAAAGATACTTTGCTACTTGAGAAAATTGCTACCCAATTTAATCTAGCCGATATGGGTACAAAGGTATTGTCTCTTGCCAAGTTTAAATCTTGTTTGCAACTTTTGAAAATTGATACTGGGTGATTTGTTTAGTGCAGGCACCAATTCTGATCTTGATGCTTTGGAGAGTGATCCAAGGAAGCTGTTTTTTTTTTATCTAAATTAGGATAGTATTAAGCTACCGAATTGATCACTGACATCAAGGTGGAGATTATGAGGCTGTGATGCCATGCTCCATCCTACTTAAGGCAATGAGGATTGGCCTTCGGCCCATTCCACTATAACACAATGGAAGTGAAAAATGGGAGTATCTATATTTTCTCAGTATACTAACTTTAGAACTCGAGTAATAATTGGGCAACTTGAAAGTAAGGAAAATCTACACAACTAGTGGAGACCGCCAGGGGATGCAGAGAGAGAGAGAATCAACTAAAAAATTTTTTATGTATAAAGTTATAATAAGTTAGGCTAATTTGCATCTTCTAAATGCAACTTGGTCCTTAATAAACAAATTCTTCTTATTTGTTTAACTTGTTCTCGAATAGATTTCTAATGGTGAGTCCATCTATCGAATCCGTACCACACATACTAAATTGTTTTACTATTCTTGTTTCTTTTTAAAAAGTTTTTGTATGAACTTAAAGTAATGTTGTTGTGATTATCAATGATACTTTTGTGAGGATTCTCTTTCAATACAAACACTAAACAATGTTGGTTCAACATCAAACGCCCTACTAATTCTTCACATACCAAATCCTCTTATCCTTCGACACGTTTCAATTAGTTTCTCATGGTGGGCACTGGGTCCTCCCCTCTATAACAACTATTGACACCCACCGCAAGTAATGAATTATTCTACTATGCATTCTTTTCAAAAGCTTGGTAAATATTCTAAGGGGGTGGTGGTTTGACTAAAGTGATGAAAAGAATCATTGAGTTTTTCTGAAAAAAAAAAAATTCTTATCTTGTTGAACCCAATATTTCACTCCTGTAAAAAAACCTTATCTTCTTGAACCCAATATTCTACTCCCGTAAATTGATTTCCACCTCTTTCGTGATCATGTAGGGAATGGTGAAACTCTCACACATCTCTCAGGTATACACTGTGGATCAACTTGCTGATTGCCTAACCAAACTACTACCAATGCACGACTCCAACTACTTTGGTCCAAGATTGGTGTTGTTGACGACTACATCTTGATAGAGCATAATAGAGATAAAACATGACTCTACCATCACTTGTTTTTATCTCCTAATATGTTTTAATTTAGTTGAAATAAGAATCATTGTATCTTAATGTTCCAAGGTCTTTACAATGATTTTTATATATATTCTACTTATTTCAATAAATGAAATTGAGTTGCCATTATTCTTTCTCAAACTCTTCTCTACCTTAATAGTTATAACAATTCTGATGGTGTAGCTATTGAGTCCAATGACGAGTAGTGCACATATGGTGATTGAAGGTTGTGGTGGTGATGGTGATGGTGAAGGTGAAGGCCGTGACGCTTATGTGTGGAGATAGTAGGACCGAAGATCATGGGCTTTTTCAATGGTGGTGATAGTGCAAATTTCATGATTGTGGTGGTAGAGATGATGGGGTGATGGTGTCCAAGTTGATTAGTTATGGTAGGTGTGGGTTTGAGGAGGTGGTCGTAGTGGTGGCGGTTGTTAGCGGTGATGGCGCCAACAGTGGTGGATATGACTTAATACAGTTTGTTACAATTATTGTTGCATATTGTTCAAAATTGAATTGAGAAGAAGAAGAGAGAATTTGGAATGGAAATGACCTCAAGTGAACCATGTGGCCGCATGGCCTTATACTTGGACTAAATGTTTGTACCATGCGGCCGCATGGTACAAATTTTCGATCGTTTAATATTTGAACTTGGTACTTTTTCACTTGTTTTTTGGCACTATTTCATGCATTTGGATTTGGCCTATATATAGGACATTGATAATCAAGGTTTGGCACATGAAAAACAATAGAAGTTCAATTATATCATACATTCCAATCAAAGATCAAAACTTCATTCCTATTCAATAATTTTTCATAGTGTTCTTAACTATTGGTGAATTACACTTATTGCTTGAGTGTTAATGCATTTAAAGGCTTGTTCAATCTTTCAAACCATTTGCCAAAAAACCTTCAAGCATNAAATATTTTTTGAGGACAGCGTTTACGCGTTCAGGCTTTTGGTGATCATTTCATAACAATCAAGTTTGGTACATTGTTCTGAAATTCGTGATTTGTTGCTGCAATCTTGGTACGTTCGTCTCCAACTTCGGTGCAATCATATTTTCCCCAACAATTATTACATGCATCAATGTTGGTGGTGGTGGTCATTGTGGCGTTGATGTAGTAACCAATCAAGTGTGTTACGAAAAGGTATATAGAAAGTAAGGAAGTGGGAAAAAAGAAAAAGTGTACCAAATGGAAAACAATATTTTTGTACAAAATGGGACAGTATTATGGGAGATATTTTGTATTTTTAAGTTATTAACGAATATTACCCTTAAAAAATACAAAAAAATTTAAAAGAAATCAGTCCTTCAAGAGTTCAAAAATAAAAATAATGAACGGAGCCAAACTCTCCATTTCATCACTTGCAAATATTTTTGCCACCATTTTATACACGATCGAGTAGAGCTAGTTCAACTGCGTAGACTCGAGCTCCAAGTGCTAGAGCATGAATATCCTATGCCAAGATAAATATTTCCCCTGCCTATGAATATTAATTCTTTGAATTCTAGTTGAGAGACATATTCCTGTACATATAATGACATATGAACCTTTCATTTTCCCTATTATCCCCCTTCATAATTATGTTAGGACAAACTTTACGAGTAGGTCAAACTAAATGTGCACAACCCATTTATCCACAAACAATAACAAAAACCCAAAATCTAATGAAGTCTATACATGATCAAGCCAAAAGCCAGAAATCTTTGTGTCTCTTGGTGGTGATAAGATATCCACCAACTTTCGTGCTCTTCTTCCTTACTGCAATGGCCATGCAACTAGCATTCTGAATGCAGTACTCCACTACTCCGCCGCCACCCGCCATCCCATTCCCCGCCCACATCATCACAAGCCGCCATGTCACTGAACGCTTCTTCTGCCCGAGAACCAGCAGTGCCGCCTCTTGCTTCTTGGCCGCCTCCAGAATTGCAGGACCTTTATCTTTCCCTTCTACCACTGCAACCTCAATATGAACCTGTATTAAACAAATTGAGAAAAAAAAAACTGTAATTAATTTTTTTCTTGAATAACTCAATCAACTTTATTATTCACTCCGTCCTCTAAAGATAGGTTGTTTCTATTGTCACACGGATTAAAAAACTTAATTATCATATGTTGGAATTATAAATTTTACTTACATTTTTCCTAATATACCGCCACATTGAATAACGGTAGCTCATATTTGTTGATAAGAATGCACATTAAATATGAATATATTAGAAAATAAAAATATTAATTATACTTTTAACCATGTAAGTGGCTTATAATTTGGAACAAACAAAAAGGGAAATCAAGCCTATCTTTGTGGGACAGATTTAGTAAAGGATATCTTCCAGAACTCCAAGCGAGATAAACAATGGAATGCAAACTATCCGATTAAAAGAAATTAGAGTTCACACCCCAGGTCTCTTCAGCTGGCACATTTTTTTCATAGAAGTAAGAAAGTGAGGAGCTCTTGAATTTATATCCTTCTTAGACTCCTCACCTGCCAAAAGCAATAACACTCCAGTAATTTAGTAATCCTTTTCTGGTAAGGAGAGAGAAGGGAAAAAAAGAAGTATAAATTTTGTCCATTGTGTTGTCCAGTAAATCATCTAAAAACCGAAAACATGTTCACCTTGTTTTGAAGGCCTAATTACATAGAGAAGAATCACCAAGTCTTTGTCCTGGACTGTATGAGTGAGTGCCCATTGTACTGCATTCTTGGCTTCAAGACTTGAATCAATTACAATCAAGATTTTCCTGCTAAATATTGCTCCTGTTTTTGCTACCTCGCCAGAACTATCCTTTTCGACTTTCCCAGAATTATGTTTATCTTCTTCATCAGCATTAATGGAGGTAGAATTAGCATGATTTTTGGATTGAATTGGACAAGAACGAACCCGAACAAGAGGCCTAATCCTGTTCAAGCAAAAACTTTGCATTTTACTAGTGCCCTTCAGGCCCATGTCTTGTAACTAATGGGACCTAAGATCTAACTTCTATGAAGTAGACACTAGACACCATTGCAGCAGCTTTAGAAAGAGCACTACTTATAAGTAGAAATGGTAGAAAAAAGCAGCAAACGGACTTGTACATGATGGCTGGGCCATGGTTTCTTTCTTCTTCTTCTTCTTTTCCATCTTTTGCAATTTAATCATTTTTCCTTTATTTACTTTTGGCTTGTGGGACTACGTGTGAACGTGGCCATCATGAAACTGTAGGGCCATCCTTCCCAAGATTAGTTGTTAAATTGATCTTGAGAATCTTAAGGCGTAAAAAGAAAGAAACTTCACAATCTTGGGCATTATTGGTTCCTTCACTGTTTTGTTCTTTACAAAAGCAGCAATTCATTGTGGTGCAATCATATCAAGTTTAGAGGTGTATGGACAGGTGGAGTTTGGCTATTGGATCCAACCCTATTTGACCCGACGCAGGCAATAATATTTGTTCTTCATTAATTAACCAAAAAAAAAAAAAATGGTTGCGACAGGCATCATGGCTCACGTTTTCATGGACCTGTTTGTCCCTCCTATACCCTTAATCAAATTCTTGCGATGATGTACGCTTTGAGCTATCCAGTAACACTTTATTGAAGTTTCAACCACCCTAATAGAGAGGCATTTTGTGTAGAGATTTGAGATTTCATCTTAAAAGGTCAATTTTAGTAAGAGGAGTAGTTCAATTCTTTATAAGTTGGTCAATATTTTCATTTTTTTTCGATGTGGGATTATATCCCTTAATATGCCATCACAAGATGGTTGCTCGTTTGAGCAGAACAATCTTGAAATCTGTGTGCTCAATTTTTTGAGTCTTAGTCGAATCGAATCGCTCGTTGAAATTCAGTCATTAAGTGTGTAATATAAGTTGAGTTTTTGCTTGGTGAAACACAAGGTAAACAATCGAGTTATATTCTGATCGAGAATTGATATTTCAAGACCGATGAAAGAGGAATGTCACCTTGTTCTATCTAGATGTAGGGTCAACTAATTTACCAGTTGGGTGAATGATTTGTTCGAAGAACCAAGAAAGGTATTAACTATTGTATCCCTTCAAAATAGATGGTCAATTCTGGTTAAGGATCTTTAAATTCATAGTTTCACCAGTACAATTTAATAGAAAACTAAATTGATTTATTCCAAGAATGAGACAATTAACATCAAGAGTTGGGACAACATCAATGAGTTCCATATGTTGTTGTTTCCATTCCCAAATTGATGTAGGAGGATCCGAGTTAGAAGATGTCGAGTTGTTCGATAATTCGTTGATAGCGCTGGATACCATAAGTTGGTGGATCGGCGCAAAAATGGCAAGTAATCGACGATCTTTCCTAATGGGACTTTTTTGGACACGTTTCGATATTTTAGTCATAATTTTGGCTACAATTATCAGAATAGCGCTCATGACCCCAATTTGGAAAGCTCTTTTCGACGCGCACGTTGTGGTCGGTGTGCATTGATTTCTAGGGCAAAATCAGCTGTCTTTTTAATATAGATTATGAACCCGATTTAAGACAGATTTTTGGAATATTATTTGTTTTATTACGTACTTTGTTTTGGTATAATGATTGAAATTTTGTTGTTTTTTATTACGTACTTTCTTTTGGTATAATGATTGAAATTTTGTTGTTTTTGGTAAAATACCGATAATTACGATTTTCTAATTATTTAACCCAACTTGTGGGTTATTTTCGCATGGTGGACGAATAATAAAGAATTTTCTTATTTTCTCTCGATTTTCTCTTGTGTTTTTCCATGTTAATTATCTGTTAAACCAGTCTGTAGATTAATAGTTATTCTGCTCAGCGTCGTAGGTATCAGAGCATCAGCATCTTCCTAGGTTGAGATTTCATCAATCCTATCACGGTTGGTGGTCGTGGTCATCTCGGGCAGGTTTCGAATGAGGAAGTCCCACACAGTGATCGTAACGTTCAGGATGTGATGATTGAGGATTTACAAAGGCAAGTTATGAAGTTGAACGTGTTTTTGAATATAAAGAAGTTCCAGATCGTGTCAAAGTAAGACTGGTCGCATCAAACTCAAGGGCAGAGCATTTGCATGGTAGGAACAGTTGAGGCGTTCATGAAATAGGCAAGGTAAGGCTAAAATCACTGATTAGGAGAAGATGAAAGGTCACTTCATTCCTTTCGGCTACACCATAACCTTGTTTCAATGGCTTCATTCTCAGAAGCAAGGATTGAGATTGGTTGATGATTATATAAAGGAGTTATATCAATTGATAGCCCGAAATTATCTATCTGAGATGGAAGAGTAGATGATGGCAGGGTATTTGGGGGGATTACGGTAGCCCTTGCAGGATGTGCTCAGTCTTCACTCGTTGTGGACCGTTTATGAAGCATACCAGCGTGCACTTGCTGTAGAAAAGCAGAACATGAGACCAATAATCCGAAGCGAATGTGGTTAGCCAATTCGCCCTCAAGCATCTTATCCTGCTCAACAACCATCACGGGATAATTCTAGCTCAGGTATTAGGTATTTCAGATGCGGCGACCGGGGACATAGAGCAACTGATTGTAGGAAACCAGCTAGTCGGATGCTAAAAATCTCCTGATTGAGGAAGAAGTAGTAGACAAAACTGAGGAGGATAGAGAACCCATATATGACGATAATGAAGAGGGAGATGTGCTGTAGGGAGATGGTCATAAGACTCTAGTCGTGCACAAGAGTCAGTTGACTCCCAAAGGCCACTTAGGGGACAACTGGTTGAGGATAATGTCTATAAACTGATCATTGACAGTGGTAGTTGTGAGAATCTAGTGTCTAAAGAGGCTGTCCAAAAATTGCAGTTAAGGACAGATCGTCATCCCAAACCATATAAGTTGTCGTGGTTGAGTAAAGGCAGTGAGGTATCAGTCGAAAAGCGTTTCCTAGTATCTTTTTCGATCGGTAGGAAATATTTTGATAATGCTTGGTGTGATGTCGTGTCAATGGACGCTTGTCATGTATTGTTAGTCCGACCTTGGAAGTATGATAGCAGTGTGAAAAATACATATTTCCTTAGCATCAATGGAAAAAGGGTTATGTTGGCGCCTCGTCGGGAAGAAACCACTCATGCCCCTATGGTTAATAATACCAACCTACTTTCTGTGCCCAGTTTTTTAGTTGAGATTGAGCGTGAAGACGTAGTCTATGCTATACGTAGCCTGTCACTTCAGCGACAATCCAATATCAGGCTAGCAACACACTTAAGCAAATTTCTGACAATTTTCTCTATTTTCTTCCAACTTTGGACCGCAATTTCTCATTCATCCGGACTTGATTTTGAGATTCCTAAATATACTAAGAAGATCTACTCGACGATTAGAACAAGTTGGTTTATTTATTTTTGTAATTTGACCATCGGATCAAGTCCAAATATTTGGACGAAGTGGCACGAAGTCATTTTTTCATGGTTTCGGTTTTGATACTTAACCAAATTCCAAAAACATTCTCTAAAAAACTACTATTTCAAAACTTATTTCAAAAAAAAAAAAAAATCCATCACCATAATGATTGTCAAATAGGGGGGGGCTAAGTGACCTTCCATTCACCCTTGTTTCAATTTTCTTTTCAACAAGAATTCCCTATAGATATGGTGTTGGTTGCTTCAAGCTAGTATCTCGTTTTAAAGCTGATTTTGATGTGGATTTGATCGGTAGAGTGGCTTTGAAAGTAGTACTATAATGAACAGTAGATCGAAAGGTATGAAAATATGAAGTTCGACCCAATTTGTACTTAGAGGGAGGTGAATAGGTTATTACGCGGAATTTAAAAACATAATAAAGAATTAGCAACATGTCACTATTAATTATCTCTAAATGATTGATCATACAATTCAATTTTTCCTATATTGAATTACCGCAATTATGAAAGCAATAAATAAACAAAGAATTGATCACAGAGAAATCCCTACTGGGTAAAAACTCCAGGCACTTTGCTAGTTAATTATGAAAGCAATAAAATAACACATAATTGATCACGAAGAAACTCCAATTATGTAAAAATTTCGGGCACTTTACCGGTCAACCTATAAACGAATGAATGGGACAGATAAAAAGTCTTTAAAAAATGAATTAGAAATTTTTCGGAAGACACTGTCGCTCGAGCAAGGGATGAGCGACAGTTGAGCGAATGTGAGGTGATATTTCTATTTTTAACTCTCGAGCCAAACTTTGACAACAATCTAGCGAAATTCAAGCACCGTTTTTTCTTCTTTCCCATTCTCGATCCCTAGACCTAAAATAACTTATTTTCAACTAATTGCACATTACTCCTTGACTTTTACAATATATTAATTTTGGTCATTTTTCTTCACAGATTTGCTAATTACATTAAATACCTAACAAGATCCCCATTTGGTATTCTGTGACAAATTAACAATCTAAAGTCCATACAGTAGTAAAATAAAATTACAGACTCAAAGACTGACACAACCAATAACTGTCTTGATCAAATTCTGCTTTTCATTTATCAAAATCTGTTTTCTAAAATAGACAACTCAAATACCCAGTGTAAAATGTATGTGAAACGGTATTAAGTGTAAAAACAGTTCAAGCAGTAATACAAGTAAAAATGATTTAAGCAGTTAACTCATTATATTTCAGTATCAATTACTAAATTAAGACGTAATATCAATGTAACCTAACATACCAATACGAAATATTGATACTACAAAAACATCAAAAATTAATCTAGCAATACTAAAAATATCATTTCATCAAAAGTTTTAGATACATCTTGTTAAGTAGATAAAAACATATACATTCTCAAAAAAAAAAAAAAATTACTACTCTATCATAAAAAATATATACTACAATTCTCCCCTTTTATGTCACAAAATCACAAAGGGGAACCTAGTAACTAAGCTGCAACATCTACATCATCAATATCCGTCCTCTCATCCGAAGCTGCACCATCATCCCAATAACGATGAATCCATCTCAGCCCTCACTGAATATGCCCAACGACACCACGAAGCGTAGCAAACTCGGTAGTATGTCGGTCAATGTAGCTTGCAGCTGTGTAAGCTCTGTCATCATCCGAGTCTGATGCTCGATCAGCACAGTCATCTGTCCCATAAGTGCAACAGACGAATCAACAGGAACATATTAAATATCAGTAGGTGGAAGGACGGCTCAGCGGGAGGAGGACTAGAAGTGGAAGAATATTGAATATCAGTGGGTAGAGGAGTAGAATAAGTAGGGAGATTGGAGGGATCAAAAGATATAAGGTCATCTACAGGATCGATTGGCACAGTAGGGTCAACAGGCTGTGCTGGCTCAGAAAAATTATGTGACCTACCCTGAGAAATAGTAGTATGGCCAATCGATTGGGAAACCCGTCTCGAACCACCTCGAAACCCCCTCTAGAAAGCTCACTCATATGGCGTCACTAACCTATAATCAAACAAGCATAACGCAGCCCCATCCTCATCCCCATGACCAGTAAAGCACACAAAATCTGCTAGAAAATGAATGAGGGTAAATCAATGGAATCGCTATGCAACAAGGCGTAAAGAAATCGAGCCTTCTCCATAGGGAATGAAGCAGTGTAGGAGACAGGCCACAGATTCGTGCACACAATACACAACAGAATCTGTCAATCAGTGGGAAGAGAACCAGTACGAATCGCACCAGGACCTCCCTCCAACGGTGTGTTAAATACCGTCGAACAGACTAGAGAGTCAGCTGGAAGAGTATCAGGCTTCAAGTAAGGAAATAAATGGTGGATAACTCTAGGGATATGAGTTATGCTAGACACAGTATCAGGAGTTAAAAAAAAAAAAAATTACTACTCTATCATAAAAAATATATACTACAATTCTCCCCTTTTGTATCACAAAATCACAAAGGGGAACCTAGTAACTAAGCTGCAACATCTACATCATCAATATCCGTCCTCTCATCCGAAGCTGCACCATCATCCCAATGACGATGAATCCATCTCAGCCTTCACTGAATATGCCCAACGACACCACGAAGCGTAGCAAACTCGGTAGTGTGTCGGTCAATGTAGCTTGCAGCTGTGTAAGCTCTGTCATCATCCGAGTCTGATGCTCGATCAGCACAGTCATCTGTCCCATAAGTGCAACAGACGAATCAATAGGAACATATTAAATATCAGTAGGTGGAAGGACGGCTCAGCGGGAGGAGGACTAGAAGTGGAAGAATATTGAATATCAGTGGGTGGAGGAGTAGAATAGGTAGGGAGATTGGAGGGATCAAAAGATATAAGGTCATCTATAGGATCGATTGGCACAGTAGGGTCAACAGGATGTGCTGGCTCAGAAAAATTATGTGACCTACCCTGAGAAATAGTAGTATGGCCAATCGACTGGGAAACCCGTCTCGAACCGCCTCTAGAAAGCTCACTCATATGGTGTTACTAACCTATAATCAAATAAGCATAACGCAGCCCCATCCTCATCCCCATGACCAGTAAAGCACACAAAATCTGCTGGAAAATGAATGAGGGTAAATCAATGGAATCGCTATGCAACAAGGCGTAAAGAAACCGAGCCTTCTCCATAGGGAATGAAGAAGTGTAGGAGACAGGCCACAGATTCGTGCACACAATACACAACAGAATCTGTCAATCAGTGGGAAGAGAACCAATACGAATCGCACCAGGACCTCCCTCCAACGGTGTGTTAAATACCGTCGAACGGACTAGAGAGTCAGCCGGAAGAGTATTAGGCTTCAAGTAAGGAAATAAATGGTGGATAACTCTAGGGATATGAGCTATGCTAGACACAGTATCAGGAGTGATCTTAATAGTCTTGCCCCTAAGAAACACTCTAAAGGAAGAGTCGTTAACGTCGTAAATGTTAGCATAGAACTCATGAACAAGAAGACTGGGTGGAGGAGACAACTCTACCAACAAAGGTTCCCACCCCCTGGATGTGAAAATAGCAGTGAAGTTGGGTGACATGTCAGACATAATGACCTTGTGCTCAAACAAAATGGGTCTCAAGAAAAATTGCGACCCAAACGTGTCTTGGGCAACAACAGAAATGAACCTGGTCCTATTGTACAAGGTGGAGGCACCAGGTGTCTGAGCAGAAGTACGATCCCTCTTAGGCAGCATCTGAAATGTGTAAAATCAACACATCAAACCCTCGACTGAACACAATATGCATGAGATGCATGAATGCATGTAAAATGAGGCAGACAGTACATATACAACTTACACTAGTATGGATGCACATAAGGATGTTAGGATGCCTAGACGTAGGAGACATGAAGACATAACGTGTGCTGTGACAGATGGTCACGGTGACGTGACGTGTGCCGTGATACCTATATGAACCAGTGATAGAATGGACATAACTACGGCCTTTTGACTTCCAAACAATATGCTAGTGTGTGGAGGAGTATTGACATAGAGCAATTGCATTGACCATGTGGTGAGAGACACCAAGTCACGGGAAAGCCACCACATTCATCACGCATGCAATCTATTCAAGTAATACTATCCCGTCTAACAAATAAAACAAAACCTCACTCAAAAATGCAAAAAATTCAAAAAAATTCGCCATATGTAGAAACATTAACCTAAATACAAAAAGCAAGTTGAAACATCAAGTAATTAGTCCAAGTGCGAAGGGAAATTGATGAAAATAAAGTATAGAACGCAAAAATCCCCCCTCCCAAAAAAAAAAGAAACAAAAAAAAACGAGGATTTTCGACGTTTACTTCAAAATTGTGGAAATTTGATGAATTTATGTGGAGATATAACCCAAAAATGGATGCTTGATGATCACTTGAGTATTAATTTCACAAATGTTAAATGGGTTTGGCGAAATTTGAAGTAAAGAGGAGAAGAAAGAAAAAGAATTGAAGAAAATGCGAGAAATGGAACGTTAAATTCAAACATATGAGCTGTCGCTCGAGCGATAAGTGAGCGAGCCTGATTCTACTTCTATCGCTCGAGCGTAGCTCAACGATAAGCTGGCAAACTCTTTGACAAAAATAACATTGAATTTTTGAAAATTATGAAAAATAGCCCATTTTTATATTAATTACACCCTTGACAAACAGATGAACTCAACCATGCATGTGTTCACAAGTAGTGTACTATCAATGATAAAAACCCCACGTATTCAAATCGAGTTCAAATAGAGTAAAGTGTATAAGTGACTCATGCGTGTAAAGTACCACTATTTTCTAGTGAACATGACTCAAAACCTTAAATTTGTGAGAAATGACATACGAAAATCACTGTTAAATAAGTATTTTCCTCACTCATGAAAGTCAAACCATAAGATTTTTAGGACATGAAAACGAGCTCAATTACACGTATATTTTTCTTTTCTCCCCCTGAATTTGAGCATATAATTTTGTTTATAGCTTTTCTCAAATATTGCATCTTATGTGCAAACTCTTGTCCATTAAGCGACTAAATTGACCCATGTGACGAGCTTTAGGTCAGTTAATCCAAGTCAGTTGACCTTGCGCACCAGGTTATGCGAAATCCATCGGGCTTAATTACTCAAGTCAAATAGGTTCTGAACAAAAGTATAAGATGAACCAGCTATTATATATAAAAAGAATTTAATAATATAAGGAGATACATCATAAGTTAAGGTCATCTAAATGTAGGTCAATTCACGTTCAATGTCACCTTACCAAAAGATGACAGCTATCCTAAATCTCACACATACAGTCAAGACTCACTCACAAGATCATAGTGTGTGCTGTGCAGATGGTTCATGAATAAACTTATACTCAATACTCCATATTAAACCGAACCAATTAATGAAAATGACAGTATAAACAGATGAATGCATACTTCGTCACAAATGCTATGTTTAAGAGCATCATGAAATGTCTAGAGCCCAAAAACCTTTTTTTTAAATAAAGATAAAATAATAAACAAAACAAAGAACAAAACACAAGTAAGTGAGATACATGCAAAAATGGATGGACTCAATGAACTGCTCATACATGCACCTAAGAAACTAATCAGGGAGAAACATGGATACTTTTATCTTTAAGAGCATGATCAATATCACGATCTTTTCAGGTCACTATTTTTAACTCAAACCTTCTTAGAAGTAGAAGTGATCCTAATTAACTGAGTCATCATCTCAGTTAAATGGCTAACCTGATTAGCGAGAAAGTTAACCTTGCTATATAAATTCTGGCTTTTACTTCTAGTCACAAGTTTACGACACTTAGGTCTCGTGTGTCCTAGAGCGCCACTATAGTGACAAGTGGGAATGAACCTAGGTTCAAACCTGCTCGAAGATTGTTATCGATATGTAGGACGATTGACCGTACGTTGTCTAGTAGGTCTCGATCCAAAGATATTTTTGCCCTTTGGTTCAGGATAAACAATTTTTCGAGTTTATTAGTGGCTGGACAAACGTGGTCTTAGATGTACTAGCAGTAGTATTACCATTTTGAACGTAATCCAAACCATGCCTATTTCTAGTAGGCTTGTTCATCCCCAACAGATTATCAAGTTTTTTCGAACCACTCAGGAAAGATTGGATTGAGTATTAGATTTTTCAAGATCACTTGTTAAGGATTTAACTTTGGCTTTCATGTTCTCATCAACAAGCTTCCACTCACTCAAATATTTGGTAGAGTCCTGAAGGTCACCTTATATCTCTCTCTATCAAGTACATTAACCATAATCTGTACGGCTTTATTGGCTTTCTTAATTTTAAGACTCACCTCAAATAACTCACGATAAGACTTATGAATATC
>CAIGRF010077001.1:17326-28406 GCA_903798235.1 Fraxinus ornus | reverse complement strand
AAAAAAAAAAGAATTGTAAGCAAAATTTACTGAGAATCCACAAAATATTGAGAATTACGTGCTCCAAAATTACAAATAGAATGTAAAGCATAATAACCTTTTAATACTATGCATACCTGATACCTAAATCAGTGCGGTGTGCGAAGAAATTGAGAGGTTTTGAGCCATTCTTTCGTCTTCTCAGTTCTTTGGAGTCTATAGAATTTTTGAAATTTGAAGGAATAGATAAAGGGCTACTGAGCATGGACGGTAGATTTTATTTAAAAGAAAAAAGAAAAAAATTGGGTATAAGACGGAGGCGCGCCTAGACGTCCCTAATGCCTAGACAAGCATTAAGCGGTCAACATTATCGTTGATCGCTTAATTTTCAATTAAACTCTAGACGAAGCGTTTTCATCACGCACGCTTCCCTCGCCTATGCCCACTTTTTAGAATAGAGCTAATAGTCACACCGTCCAAATTCAACGGATTATGGCGCAAACCCGAAGAAACGCGCGAAAACTTTGATACGTGTCGTTTTGTGGTCTTCTAGATCTTTCGCTCCGGCAAAATAGAAACACGCAGTACACATACAAGCTGCGGCAGCTCTGCAACTTTTCGACCTGACAATGGCCCAAACTACCGTTGTTTTTCGCTCTCACTTCTTCTCCAAATCAAAGTCCTCGTTTCAGCTCTTCAGCCGCCTGTTTTTCCGTTCCTCCACCCCATTACCACCGCTTCTCTTCCCTGTCACTCCTTCCATAATTCATGAAACAGTTTTACCTCCCCGCTTTCACACAAGGCCGTTTTGCACCCCTGCCGAGACGCCCACTCCCGAGAAACGCAATCCCAAATTGGTGAATTTCTCCCTCCCATCGGATTCAGAGTCGGATTCCGAGTCCGGGAGCTCGACTCAGAAAACTGAGGCAAAACAAATAGATAAATCCAAGCTCCCCCCACCGTACGACCCGTTTAATAAAAAATCCATCATAGAAGAACCAGAGGATCCGAAAAACCTCCAAGAAGTTTTCGCGAAATTAAGAGAAGATGGCCTCAATAACAGTGCAGTCAAGATGTTCGACGGATTGTCCCAAGAGGGCTTGACCCACGAGGCATTAGAACTCTTTTCGCAGATCAAGGACAAAGGCAAAATGCCCGATGTGGTAGCGCACACGGCGGTTATAGAGGCTTATATGCAAGCGAACCAGCCCAAGGAAGCCCACAAAGTCTACATGAGGATGCTGGCCAGTGGGGTGCTGCCTAATGCGTATACTTATAGGGTGCTAATACGGGGGCTGGCGGAAAGCGAGGAGGCGAAGATGGTGAAGGAGGCAAAGAAGTACGTTGGAGAAATGGTAGGGCGGGGAATGCGGCCGAATGCAGGGGTCTGTGTTTCGACTTTTGAGGGATTGGTGAAGGTTGGGTTGGAGAAGGAAGGGAGGGAGATGCTGGAAATGTTGAAGGAAAAAAGGATCATACCGGAGGAGAATAAGGTTAGAGAAGCTTTGAAGAATAAGAGAGGTACTGTTTATAGGACTGTGATGAGCGTTTTCTATGAGAAATAGAGAGGAATGGAATGGAATGGAATGGAAATGCTGTTGAAAATGTACTCCTTTTCTCATGTTTTAATTGCAAAATTGCTCCTATTTCCCCCTTAGGGTCACAATACAATGATATCTTTTTATTAAATAATCTTCAACAATATGTCATTTGAATTTGAACAAGGTGGCAAGGCATTTTCTCTGCCCCTTCTTACCCTTACCCTGAAAAGGCAGGGGCACCTCACGTTCTTAAAGTGATAACCTAAAACAACGATTTTTATCAACTGTAGCAAAGAAACCTCATAGAAGTCAAATTTAAAAACCTCAATCAAGAGGCGGAAATAAATAGATCCTATTCAATTTCTGAGTCTTTCAATACTGATACGAGTCTGCATCCAAATGTCGAATCAAACTGAACATTACACGAGATTTCTATACGCCTTACAATGTGAACAAGTTTGAAGTTGCCAAAATAATCAACTTACAAGGTAATTGTATCTGTTTAGCGGACATGCAATGCAATAGCTGCAACAAAATAATTGGCCTGACCAAAATAAGTGATATCGTGTGATTTGGGGGTTAGAATGCGACGTTACAAGAACGAGGTGAGGGTTGATGCTTTCAATTATCATTATCCTGGAGCATTTTCCCCCAACCCTGACCCCTGATACTAGAGCTCTGACAAGAAACCAATTAGCCAAAGGCTTGTTTGGCAATGGGAGTAAACTTCACCCGATGACAAGTAGCGACTGGAGGATGGTGACACCGGCAACAATTACTAATAGCCTCTCTTGTTAGGGCATTCCGATGCCCTGTGGCCAGTCCGTCCACAGTTGAAACATGCGCCCCCAAAATTTCTGTTCAATACATATGAATGCTTAATAAATGTATAGAAGGGTGCAAATATATAAGTCAGAAAAAAAAGTTTAATTGAAAACGATGCTTCTGATTGACAATTATAAATATCCTTCCAATGAGCAGAAAAGCTCACTAGGATCAAGTATTTTAAGACGATTCTAAATCAGGATCCATGATTATTAGGATTTAAAAACAAGCTTTTGAATATTTAACAAAGAATAAGTATAAAGCCTCAAGTACCCAGCAAGTGAAGAAATTAAATTTGGAATGGTGATATGGGTGAAAGTACCTGTCGTTACTTCCAAAAGATGGGGACCGCCCTGATCCAAAAGATGGAGACCTTCCTGATCGCCTATCGCCAATTAGCCAGTCACTGCCACCGCTTCTAGAGTTTCTAGACCAACTGCTTTCGTTTCTTCTGCCACGACCACCTCGCCTTAAGTTATCTTCGCTATCATCCCTGTCCAACCAATCCCGAGAAGATCTAGTACCCCTCTGGTCTTTTGAACCTCTTCCTGAGCGTCTATCAGTGTTTGAAAACCGACCGTAGTAATCGCTTGGAGGTCCATCATCTTGCAAAGCAGGCGACTGTGAAATAAAAGACACATGAAAAGATGACAAATGGATGTTATAAGTTGATACTTGCACATTAAAATTTTGTTGCTGTGAAACTAAAAAATAAGATTACAGTAGGGTATTCTACTGAGAACCTGTGAGCCAAATCGTACTTACCTTGGTGATTTTGGTAATAGTGTTCCCAGGCGGTAGCTCCTTATTCAGCAACTCTTTTGCAATCTCTTCTGGAAGATCAAAAACTGCTCCTTGGAGCTGACAGAAGAATGGCCAACATTTATTAAGACACAAATTTTTGGTATTGATGCAGTAAAGGGGGAGAAAAAAAACTTCATAATAGTCGAACACAAACCTTTTCATCTGCAATAATGTGTATTTTTCCTACTGCATCAGCAGCAGCAGAATAAACATCAGAGAGAAATCCAGTGACAGATCTAGCAGATAGGTATCCTCGAGAATAACCAGTTTCACGTGTCAATTGTAATGTAACTAATCCCTACAATGCAAACAAACAGTTCAAATTCAGACTAAGCACAAGCTCACAAAGGAGGAAATCATATCGAGGAACACATTATTGATTTGTGCAGTACACAACATAGTAGCTCAGACATAAAAATCCATCTTTAGCAAAAGCGTAGGTTCACAACCAACCAGAGATGGAAAGTATCAACACAAATAGCATCATAAAGGAAAATAAAGTCTCCTGTCATGGAAAGTAATTGAGTTTGCAAATCAGTCAAAACTTAAGTAGGACAATAGCAATCTGTACTTTCAAAAACGTACTTGTCAAAATAGTTTTATTAATTTTATATATTTATTTTAGGAGCTATGCCAACAAAGTTACAAAAGCTATCCCTTCATGTACCTGTTCATGACTAATAAGAGAACGAGATGATGGGGGCTGAGAAAAACCACTCAAAGTTGCTAGAGCAGCAGCAAGAGCATTTAGTCCTTCTTTTTCCATCAGCTTTTGTGCAGTTGGGGTGAAGTACTCAACAGACTCGGGATGAACCCCACTGAGGGTAGCCACAACTTGCTCAGCTGATGATACCAAAACCTCTTGAACAGATGGCGGAGTAATAAATTCAAACTTGCACCCGACATCACGCTCAAGAGATTTGACGGTCCGCCTTTGGCTGCTCGTGAACATCAAAACAGCTGTCCCTTCTTTTCCTGCACGTCCTGTCCGCCCAGAACGATGCACGAAGGTTTCTGGATCATTCGGGAGCTCATAGTGGATAATCTGGATGGCAGAGAGAAGCGTTTAAAGTTCAAGCGAGCGGTCAAATATATAGCCATCTAAATACTTAATATGCAATGTTCTTCTAACTACAGCCATTCAGCCAAGTAACACACTAAAGCCGCTAAACCGAAGATCGCAAACCATGAACATGGGATTAAACAAGAGCAGCACATTAGGAAAAAAAAAAAAATGAATTCCAGTAAGATAGTAATATATGTCAAATAGACCAACATAAAAATTGAAAAAATCAGAATACTACAAAATACCACTTCATCTGAAGCAGACCGCATATTGAAGGCAGTGAATTTTCAACTATAGTAGGCTATAAAACACTTAGGTTGTGTTTGATATGCCNTTTTTTTACTTTTTGACAATGGAAACAAATTTTATAACCAATTGTGGAAAAAATTATCATTTTAATGGACAATTTCCATGTAAAATAAAGTCAAACGAATACAAATTTTAAAAAATTTTCGGGTGGAAAATTATACCAATCAAACACACTTAATTACAATTCTCTGGAAAACAATTTCTAGGAAAATCTTTTCCCTGTAAAACATTTTCTTTCCACCCATTTTCCACTCTTGCAATCAAACGGACCCTTAAGTTGACCAGCCCACTCAAAATAATCTATATGACTCAAAGGGTCCCACAGACATTAGAGAAACAGAGACCCAAATTTTGCTTCATCTCAAACAGGAAAAAGACCACACACTACAGCCAGCAATATTTTTGAAGAATGACAGTTTGTAAGATTTACTAGTCCGTGCAAATAATCAGTTTTATTCATAAGGGTATATAATTATTTTATGGAACAGAAACCTAGATGAAAGGATGTGAGCTCAAACCAACAAATTTGAAACTAAAGGCTTATCAATACCTCCAACAATATATCGCTTAACATACGCAAGAGACAAATGAAACTGTTGGCAATTCCACAGTGATGCAGATCATTTCAGTGAGGAATAGTGCCAAAAAAAATGCCCCCATCCCCTTGGAGCACACTATCTCCAATGTTGTAACTATTGAAGTGAAGATGATCCTTCATAACAATTCACAGGAACCGGGAACCCAAAATTTTCTATCAAAGCCTTTGAAATTTCTATTACTCGACAAACACTACTTTAAGTTATTGATGTAAAGGCTCATCCTGACAACCAGCAGTGCATCGAACTAAGTAACTTCGATAGTTTATTTCTGAAATTACCCTATCACTGATTTCATTGAAGCGGTCTTATTCATCCGTATCACCAAATAAAACAATGTAGCTTTAGCTATTCCAAATACCAACTAAGTAGAACAAGTGAACAATAATAACCTCAGAGGCACCCAATCCCAGTCCCCCATATCCATTTTATTTTGCCTAGCTTGGAGGCATTTCATTTGAAAAAAAAAAAATTATCTTCTGCTCATATAATTATATCTTGAGATCCGCACGATAAATAAATTGGAAAGAATAGAAGCAAAAAATTAGAAACACCGAAATATCAGTGTAACATGCCAAATTCTATGGTAGCGCATACTATGAAAACGAAAACGTGTATCAAATTTTGGGTGGACAACGAAAAATAGGTTGAAGTTATGACGCAATTTGTTACAACTTTTATGCTTTTATGAAGGAAAAAGTAATTACTCAGTTTCTGATTTGTCTTCAGATTACTCCCCTGTTTCAGCATCACCCAGTTGTACGCAATACTATGGTAACATGCCGAAGTCTATGGTAGCGCATACTATGAAAATGTGTATCAAATTTTGGGTGGGCAACAAAGAATAGGTTGAAGTTATGACCCAATTTGCTACAACTTTTATTATCATGGAAAAAGTAATTACTCAATTTCTGATTTGTCTTCAGATTACTCCCCTGTTTCAGTATCATCCAGCGGTATGCAATACCTACTAATCTACTATATGTAAATATTAAAGATGCAGCAAGTATTCGCAAATAGATCATTCAATTTTTATGAACTTACTAAATCAACGTTGGGAATATCAAGCCCGCGAGCAGCAACATCAGTGGCAACCAGAACTGTGAATTTTCCTTGCCTAAAACCATTTAGAGTTCTTTCCCTCTGGTGCTGAGAAATGTCACCGTGGAGTGCCTCTGAAGCAATGCTATTTGTTAATGCCATTGAAACTTCATCCGCATCTCGTTTAGTACGTGTGAAAACAATGGCCTTTCCACCCTTTGCATAAACCTGGAAAGACAATTTAAAAGTTAACAAGTTATATAGACGGTCTACAAGTCTATGACGTGATTACAACTCAAATAAAACGTAAAGTGCACGAATAATAGAAATGCCCCTAACTCATACCGACACAAGATCACTAAGGATAGTCTGCTTAGATGATACGGTGGTTGATATGGCATACAACTTGATCCCTTCTGCCAACTTTTCTTCTTGATCACCAACCTATCAACCAAGAAGGAAAGAATCAAATGAAGGATGACTGGACGAGTATCGCTTTTAACTTAGACTCATGTTGATGTGTTCGAAAGATTATATGAAGAAAGTTCTATAACCTTCTTAAGAAGAAAACTAATACAACCAAGATGACTACAAACAACTAATAAAGGAGGTGGAAAAATGCAGAACAGACCATCAACGCATAATTTGATATAATATGATTAAACTAATATCACATTCTAATCAAGCAAGATCTAGAAGCATTTATCTAACGAAGAATTAAACTTGCCAAATCTATGGTCATAGGATTGTCCAAATACTTCCTGGCTAGTTTCTTCACCCAGCCAGGCATTGTAGCAGAAAAAAGCATGCTCTGCCTCTCTGACGGAAGCTTTTGCAGAATGACCTCCACATCTTCCTCAAATCCAACAGCAAGCATTTGATCTGCTTCATCAAGGACCAAGTATTGAACTTCCCCTAGTTTCAGGCTGTTATTGTTGATCAGGTCAATAATTCTACCAGGAGTTCCAACCACAACATCAACTCCACGGGAAAGTGTGCTCTCCTGCGTTAAATATGAAACTCCTCCATAGATGCAAACAGTGCTCAAATATGGTGCAGACTCTTGAAATTCCCTCTCCACTTGCTTAGCCAACTCCCTGGTAGGTGCGAGGACCAAAGCTTTGGGAAGTCTTCCTCTCCTGCAGACAGAAAAGAGACATTATCGAATTCATAAAACCAAGAAATAATAGTGCTTTATGTATTATGGCATGAGATATACCTCAAAGAACCTCTTTCTTGTTCACTTTGGCTGAGTCCTTTAATTATTGGAACGCCAAATGCCAATGTTTTTCCAGTCCCAGTCTTTGCACGAGCAATTATATCGCGACCTTCCAACGCCGGCACTAACACAGCTCTCTACACAAGCAAGAGGTACTAAAAATTGTCAGGCACCACATAATTTTAGTAGTCGAAAACATAAAGAGTGAATGAATGTCAACTGTAGTTCCAGATAGTCATTACAACGATAACAATATTCTAAGCACGTCAACTACATCATTTCATTTGGTAAAGCAGTGTGAACAACTAAAAGTAAAATCAAAATGCTTTCAGCTTTCCATAAGCAAATACAGTTTTTCAGCTTTCCATATAGAAATACAGTTCATTGGATAATTCTTCTGTGAATTAGCAGCTGATATCCTGTTAGTAATACACTCAAAGGCAAAAGGACAGCATCTTAACAATAAAACTAGTTGGAAAATTGGTGGACAACACTTCTTCACTGGTGTAGAAGTGAAGGTAAATGACATCACGTGATAGACATTGCTAGAACACAAGCTCTTGCAATATGGCAGAAATTAAACACAGATCAATCCCATGCGCAGTCAATGCACATGAAAAACTGAGCTCAGCCTTTTCTTTGTGGGTGATGCTGCACGTACATAATGGTGTACATAATATATCCCCTCACATGGAGGGGCCGCGTATGATTTATTGTTCGCAGCCCCGTTCAATGTACACACCAAGCAAAATAACTAGAATAAGCGGATGCATCTCCATAGTTTGTACATTTGTTTTGCAGCTACGAGCCCCAAAAAAGGCCCTTTTTAAGTTATTCTGAGCTTTCCATTTTCGATATTGCAAGCGAACACGACTGCTTGGAAAGAAACTGAATAATAATCGGATCCATGAATCAAAATATCCCTAACGATAGACAAAATACAAGTAAAAAACTCAACATGAACTTACTTGAATAGGAAAAAGCTGGGTAATCCCGCGTTTCTGAAGCGACTCGACGAGCCGTTGAGGCAAACCAAGTTTCGCAACGTCGAGTTCGTTCTTATCTACTCCGGCATCACTCTCACCTACTTCGCCTTCGGAATCTTCGTATTCGCTCTCGCTAACATCGAGAATGCTTTTCCCAAACCTCCCAAGACCCTTGAACGCCTCCTCGCTCAGAACCGAAGAATTACTATTCACCACAGCTAAGGGTACAAAAGAATTGGAATTCGAATTGGAGGAGCTCGACTTGAGGCCGCGAAAATGCGCCGCAACGGAGGCTGAAGAAATGGCTCTGAAATGGCGGGATAAGGGGAGAATTGATATATATTGCCTTGAATATTGGTCGAGGGATGGATTAGTTTGGTATACGGAGGAGACTCCAATTGTAGACGGAGAGCAAGCCATGGTTGGGAGTTGAGGAAGGGGAAAGAGAGAGAGGAGAGAAAGGAGGTGATAAGGGTGGGGTTTATGGTGTATGGTAGCATAAATTTCCACCTTGCTTTATATTTGGGTTTTAGGGGAAAAAATCTGTCAATTTGATGAATTTTTGGACAGTAGAGACAATATTAATTATGCTACATAAACATATGGTTGGCTTAATATTTAACATGATGCCACGTGATAACCTATCGTTAAACTGTTTAAAATAAAGTCAATTTTTTTATCAAATCACATCATGTAAACACATTAGCACTAGATTATGAAGATGAAAGTGAGGATGAGAAAATTGACGGACGGATTTAGATAGCCTTTTTCGTGTGAGTATCAATTTACTAGTATGCCTCTTCCTCGCAGTGGGATTTCATTGTGGAAAATTCTACTTGTACATAATTGTTTGCATAATGGTGCCCGAATTGACAAGTGGCGCCCCCTATTGGAGGGAACAATTAGATACTTCTAGCATGACTCTTTGATTGTAGCATTAGGAAACCAACTTGAACAGAAAGTTAACACTAGATTATGAAGATGAAAGTGATGATGAGAAAATTGATTAAGTGACGATCATGTGAGTATCCGATAAAATCTCCCTCGATCAATGATTAAAATGCCAAAATTCTCCTCCATGAAAAAAGAAGACCAACCCAAGGAGAAAGCTATCACTATTCACTAGATGGTGAAGATGAGAGCGGCAGTGAAAAAATTGACGAAGTGGCGAATGGACGTATGTAGTCTTTTCATGTGAGTGTCGAAAAGAAAGTATATATCATTACAATCATACTACATACATATAATTTTTTATATTGTAGCATATGGTAACATACCATTTGACGGTTTAAAAAAACACAATTTCCGGCCCACAATTTTTTGAACTCCAATGGGATGTAAACAGTGGTATCAACCAAACAATGTACATTTAACATTATCCATATCATTATTGTATACTTTTTCAGTATACAGTACATTCCAATTTTTATTATTGACATTTTTTGAAATCGAAATAACTACCCTAACAAATAAGAAATTTAATCTTCACATTGATATGTGTGCAATAAAAAGACTTTTGAAAAAATCAAAATGAGCTTTTGACGTCCAAACGTTGCTTTTGAATCTATTTGACTAATTTTATAAAAATGTTTTTAGTTATAAGAGTTTTTAGAGTAAGCTGGTTCAATACGACTTTCTCTAAAATCTCTTATGTAATAGAAAACTTTTTTAATAATTAGTTTCCAAACAAAAATTAAAATAAAAATTGCTCTTCTACAAGAAGTAAAAGCTGTGCCAACGAGTCCGAAGTAGTTTTCATAGTTCAGACCAACTTCTTCGATTGTATTCGAGTTTATACTACATACAGTGTTGCTACATTAAATAAGAAGTAATAAGTTTTCAATGTGTGCAAGTTTTATTCTCATTCATATTGTCGAATGAAAATACTCACGATGTACATGTACGATTTCCAAAAACGATCTCTAACAAGTTTTTTATCGGTTACAATTCAAGAGTCCTTCAATCACCTATTTTTCTAAGGGCTTGAGTTTCAAGGTACCGGTTATGAGAGTTTTTAAAGTATCGATTTTAAACGTTTATGAGCGGACCAAAATTTAGTAGTTTTAGAAGTGATTTTTAAAAATTCTTTTTGCTTTTCGTTTAGTCGTTTTGGGTGGATTGAGATCCAAAATCTTCTCTGCCAACGACTTGGAGTACTTGATGACTGCATACATAAGAAAGTAACGTAGCACGCAAACCATGAATTGTCTTCTTATGGTTCATCAATCAATAGATGAATCATTTGAAAGAACTTTTCAAGGAAAAAACTGGTCCGTTCACTTTCTATTTCTGATCCTCAGACAGCACCCTCTTGTTCAATTAATTGATGCTATTCCCTGTTCTTGAGACTGTTCAGTAGTCAGACATTTGAGGACATGGATTGAATTAACTATTAAAATTTTGAGATCTTAACATTTTGGGATTTCGATAGAAGGAAAGTAGGAAACGATGCCTATGTGACTAGAAGAGGAAAAAATTAGCAAAGATATGGCGTAATTATTCATGCTCTGTCTCCTTGATGTTTTTATGAAATAAGTTTTCAAATCTACAATCCTTAAACTATTCTACTTACTGTTTCTTAGGTCGCTTTAGTCCTATAATGGTGCAGAATCCAAAGACATTACCAGAACCACCATCTTCCAGAAGCCAGGTTGAATCTTCATCTCCATCTAGCTTGAACGGTAGAAGTATGAAGAATTCTCAAGACGATGAAC
>CAIGRF010077001.1:0-17190 GCA_903798235.1 Fraxinus ornus | reverse complement strand
TTGCAATTAAAATTAAGCTTTTTAATTTTTCAACTACAATTTCAGTTTGCTAAAAACTAAATTTTAAGTAAATTTTGATTAAAATTGATAAAATGTGTTGTTAAAAATTTGGCTCCTATTTGATATACATTTTTTCAAAACTTATTTTCAACCACACATTCTTCAATAAAATAATATTTTTCATTATATCAATAACTTTTCCTTACTTTTTAACCATATATTTCTCATCATATCACTATTTAAAATATAATTTTTCCTCAATAATATCCATCAAACACTCATTTAGTAGTATTTTTATTTTATGAACAAAATTTTCTACATAAAAGTGATTTTAATCTTATAACTAACATTATACTTATACGTAATTTTATAATTACAATGTAATTTTATTTCATGTAAATAAATATTTCTATTAATATATTTTTATTCATAAATTAGTTTTGAACAAAATATCTTGATTGATAATAACTATTTATAGAAAGTAAAACTAGAATAGAATATGAGAAAATGTCAAAACTCGTCGATTTGATGAGTGGAGAGAACTGATCAAAATTACATTATATCGATTTTGAATATTTTTAAACCGTCTAAAATCGGTGCCCAAACAAATAAACAAGAACAAAATCAGCGAAAGAAAACTCCCAAGCAGGCCCTAAAGGTTGGAGAAGCTGTTGCCAAAATCTGAAGGTTAGAAATCTTGATGCACCTTTTGCAATAATCCAAATCTAACAAGGACTTCGTTTTCTTTGAATCCCAGGGACAGGTTTATTTCCTTGGCAGTCACTAAACATCATGCAAAAATTAAAATTAAGTAATTTTGTTCAAATGGAATACTGAGGGTGTGTTTGAGCCACATTATTATAGAAGAATATATTCTGAAATAGTAGATTGATAGAGAATGTGTGGTTGAAAAAGAAGGTAAAGTTATTGATATGATGAAAAATATTATTTTATTGAAAAAAGTGCTGTTGAAAATGAGTATAAGAATAAAAATGAAAATTTTAATATCTACCTAACATGCTGAATTTCAATATAGTTTCAGATTTTACGTTTCATACCAAATTGAAAAAAATAAAATATAATAAAAATATTGCTTGGTTGACAATCACATCGCAAGTCGTAATCCACCTTCCATAATTGTTGACTTGTTGTTTGATATCCTTGAAAATAAGCAATATTTAGATCAAAATTTATAAAAAAAACTTATGTTCTAGTCTTACAATTTTATGATATTGTATTGTGTGAAGTTGTATGTCACTAAACAACGAGTGAATTGTCTAAATAGGCACTGAACTTTACACAATGCGTTCAAGGGGTCACTGAATTTTAAAAATCACTCAAATGATCACTGAACTTTGCAAAATGTTGCCTAGGAGATCATTGCAGTAGTGACCCATGAGAAACATTTTGCAAAGTTCAGTGATGAATTGGGTATTTCTGAGGCTTGGATTCAGTTACATTATACAGCATCCATCAACTAAAAACAGCCTATATAAACCAGTTTCTGAAGCACCATCCATCAACTAAAGTTCGTATCCATCATATTATATATATATACAAGTTAAATCATCAAAAACAAAAAAACAGAGGCTGCATGTTGGATGTCTCTCTTCAACTAATTTTGCCTTCAAGATATATGTCTACGTCTATTCCAGTCTGCCCTTGTTGTTCTACAACTTGAAGCATTTGTTAGTGAGTTCGTCCTCTCTATACCTCTTTATCTTAAAAACAATAATTAGGTTTATACACAAGTACAATAAATTGAGAATGGTAGCACTTAACATGTCTCCTGCTGTCCATATCAAGTGGCTTTCTAGAGTCTACTGCCTCCAAAGGTTCCTCAATCCAGTTCTGCAAAATAAGATTTAATTACTCCGTCGCTTATTAGATTAAAAACAACAATTAAATAGAATTCAAATAAGTACTCACTGGAGAAGCTGCATTTGACCTGCTGTGATATCTTTTATTGTGACCATGTAATCCACATATTGAGCATGTCATCGACATCCTTCATTTTCTCCTAACAATAGATTTTCCCCGTGAGTGTCCTATCACATCTTCCTCCGCTTGTCTCCTCCTTTTCTGTTGCTTTCTTCCCCGTTGTGGAACATGGCATGAAGGTGGCATGATGGGAAGAGTGTCCAACTGAGGCCACAATTTTTCCCCGTTTATCAAATTTATAATGTGATCGTAGCACATCAAATATGTATCAACTGTATAGCAGAGTTGTCCACACAGTCCTCGGGTTCATAATTCATTTCTACACTCCCGTAAAACAGTCCTCGGGTTACTGAAATAAAGTAATTCAAAGATGGCCCATTAATTTAATTCTCCCAGTTGGGGGTGTCTGTTCAAAATAAAGCAAATTTCATCTTATTTTTTTATCTTCTATTTAGCTATTAATTTTAATAATTACCTTGTTGCGCAATGGCTACTAATATATTTGTTTAGCATTGGAATTTAAAACTTGAACTACCAAAACTGTTAGTTAAAAATTCTAGGCAGCATGCTGTCCATTTTTTAATACTTTGTGTGAAATTTTTTAGGAGAATCCACAGAATTCCAACATTCTCTAACGTATGTTTTTAACTAATTGTATTCTCCTAAAATTCGACATTGTCCACACAAATCCAACCAAGGCAGTGAATTTTAACAGAAATCGAAACACAAACTGGAGAAAAATTATTCTCACTTACCTTCATGCGATCCTGTCATATGCAAATCTTTGATAATCAAACACTATGACTCCTGGGTGGTAGCGNCGTCAATTTCAATTGAAGAGGGGCTTCGAGCAATTGAAGAGCAAGGTGCCAATTTCATGTGTTAAAAAGAAGAAAAAAACATTATTACAATTTACACCACTGACCTAAAAGTTCGCCTTCTGCAGAAGAAAGCAAAGCAGCAATGCCAAACACAGTGTAAAATTCTTCAAAATGTTACTGAGATGGTGTTTGGTGTAGATTAAAATCAGATTTTAAGTGAATTGTGATAGAAGTTTTTGAAATGCATGATTAAAAAGATGCGGGATTCATAAAAAACATGGTTAATATTGATTGTTTGATTTTAACTTAGATTAAAATCAGATTTTATTCCTATTCAAACCGCCCATGAGTATGGAACACACAATCGATTATATCTCAACTAACTAATTAATTAATTACTGCAAGAACCATAAGCCGCCATTATTGCCAGTCTGTCCTATATTCCAGTTCTCCAGCACGCAATTTCCCACTGCCCAATATCATAAGAATAATGGTATCTACCATTCATCAACAGCAGAGCAGATCTGTTAATTGGTAACCCTTTGCAATCCATTTGCATTTTTTCTTTCCAAGCGGAACTGTATATTATCGAGCTATTCGCACTCAAATTTATTCTCTTCAATTTCATCGATTAGGTGAGCCGCACTATTCCGATCATTTAATTTCGTATATGTACTGCATAGATAGGTTAATATTCTACATACCCATTTGATAATTCTTTATATATTATCCGAGTTTCCGAGAAATTTAGGGAAAGATTTTCGTTCAACAACTCCAAACTACTATCAATTGAAACGCGTACTTACTTTATGTTTCTTCTTCTCTTTGTTTTTTTGCAAATTTTGATGGATGATTTTTGTTGTTCAGGTTTCCAGAGAAGGGCATTTTCTGGTGAATGATCTGCAGTCGATGTGCTGCAAATGGGGCCTATATTCTACATACTCATCGCATTGCCTTGTACAATCGGCGCAATTGCTTTGGCAATACTCCACATTTACAGGCATCTTTTGAATTATACGGAGCCAACGTATCAGCGATACATTGTTCGCATTATCTTTATGGTTCCTGTGAGTATTTCACTTCCCTCCAGTGGACTTTTTTCATTAATTATAGCATTGTCATGCTTATTCATTTATGAAAGTCTCAAGAACATTAGAATGTTCTACTGGGAGAAATGGTTTGCTCTGTGCCAACATTTATCAGTAGTGTATTGTATTAAGGTATGGGTTTAGCAATTTTTAAGAATGACTCTATTCAGGTTTCCTTGGGGCATTGTATTGGACTGTTGTTCTACTAATTTTAAGTCTACAGGGAAGTAAAGCTTTGATTTGTTCAATGCATATATTAATTATATTTATAGTTCACTCTTTTACTGGTAGACTTGGAAGCGACGTGGTAGGGGAACTAGAATAAACTTGCAATTTATGTGAAGCACAAGTGGAATTGTGATTGTCATAATAGTTCAAGTGTGAGTTACCAGTAGGAGACAATTCTAACGTAGTGTTATTTGCAAGATATGCTTTCTCCACTTAAATTTCCTTGTTTTGGTTGACAACATTTGCATTTTACCCTGTCATTTGAAATCACAAGCTTTTGAAAAGATTCCCATAATACTTCAACGGTTCCTTTGACTTAGTGACTCATGGTCAAAAACCACTACAATTAGAAGGGATATTTTTTTTAAAAAAATGGAACTTCCTAAACTACTTTTTCTTGAAGCAAAAATTCCACTAGAGATATTTTACAATAAAGACTTTTCATCTTTAGTGCACCCAAACCCGAACATTGGTTGTGTAACATGTAGACTGCTACTTTCTCTCTCTAGTGGGCCTGAGGGTAGGGGGAGATGGTTGGTTCAGTTAAGTTAGGCATATATGTTACCTGTTAGTTTCATTAGTGTTAGGAACTGACTTTATCTATATTTGTCATATATTGTAGCTTTCATTACTGGATTTCATTCACGCAAAGCTGCTTCCCAGGGTTTCTATTGTCCCCTAATATGCTACTATGTTTCCTCTCATGGTTCCCATTTTCCCATTAAGCATATATAACGGAATAATGTTATCCATATTGAAGTGATTTGTACCTTTTCTCTTCTATAATTTTTATATATCTATTTAAGCATATACTTATTCTTGTAGAGTTATGACCATAATTCACAAAATAGGTAGCACTAAATGTTCATTTCAGATGAATCATCCCTGTTTTGCATAAACTAAATCTGACAATCATGAAATTGGTTCTCTTGACAGGTTTACGCGCTAATGTCTTTCTTGTCCCTTGTCCTCAATAAGAGAGCAATCTACTTCAATTCAATCAGAGAAGTGTAAGCATGGATACATTTTAAATTTTTTGTTTAACTTTTGTATGATAATTAATAGATGCTCCATGCTTTTTTTTTCTTTTTTGGTATTGTCACACTTACTCATTGCCGTAAATATCATTGTGTGATCTCAGTTGTTAAAAGTGTGGACTATAGTGATGATATTTTTGTATATGTTAATAGTTTGTAAACAATGAGGACAAACTAAGCCTTATTCATTCTAAGTTTGGGGTTAGCTACATGAATCCTTTTTTGCCAAACATTTAAAATATTGGAGATAGAGATTTGGGTTGTGACGCTCCATCCGTGGCATGCAGAACTGCAGAGATGGACGGCGGCTGAAGGAAGTTAGGGACAAGGAGGCAGGTTGCTTCAAACACAGAGAGCAACTGATATAGGTAATAGTGGAAAAGGATTTGATGAGAGCCAAATAAATGAGCTTCACTACAGAACATAGCTCAGGTCTTCAATTTCATGTTCGTAATTACAAATTGGTGGATTTTGTTTGACAGGTTTATGCGCTAATGTCTTTCTTGTCCCTTGTCCTCAATAAGAGAGCAATCTACTTCAATTCAATCAGAGAAGTGTAAGCATGGATACATGTTAAATTTTTTGTTTAACTTTTGTATGAAAATTAATAGATGCTCCATGTTTTTTTTTTCTTTTTTGGTATTGTCACACTTACTCATTGCCGTAAATATCATTGTGTGATCTCAGTTGTTAAAAGTGTGGACTATAGTGATGATATTTTTCTATATGTTAATAGTTTGTAAACAATGAGGACAAACTAAGCCTTATTCATTATAAGTTTGGGGTTAGCTACATGAATCCTTTTTTGCCAAACATTTAAAATATTGGAGATAGAGATTTGGGTTGTGACGCTCCATCCGTGGTATGCAGAACTGCAGAGATGGACGGCGGCTGAAGGAAGTTAGGGACAAGGAGGCAGGTTGCTTCAAACACAGAGAGCAACTGATATAAGTAATAGTGGAAAAGGATTTGATGAGAGCCAAATAAATGAGCTTCACTACAGAACATAGCTCAGGTCTTCAATTTCATGTTGGTAATTACAAATTGGTGGATTTTGGTCATTTATTAGGGGCCTCTTTGAGGAGAGAACTCTCAAATTTCTGCAATATATAGAGAACAGTGGTAAGGGTGTTGGAGGAGGAGAGTAGATCCCTGCATAGAAGCTTGGCATCTAGACACTAGAGGGACTCGAAGAAGTTGGTCCCTTCTGTGAGCCATGAGGTGTTATAAATAGTAGGAGAAGGGAAGAAGGGGAGAAGGTTTGGTCTCCATATTAGTTTCAAGTTTTTATCCTGGTATGCACGGGGTTCTCAATGAAATTCACGGATTCACTAGAGTGGGGGCATAAAAAAGGTTGTAAGGGAATGGAAACCTACTGTAGCTTGTATTCTGAGTAAAAATGGATTGTGAATTATATGCGGCATCAGAGGGGTGTAGGGTTTGACTTTTTGTCTTCTAGACGAGCTGTGACAGATATTCTATTGACTCATATTCTGTTAATGTGGGATGGACAGGTTATTTTTTGTCTGGTCAATTTTCCTGCTACCATTTAGAAATTGATTTTCTCAGGTGTTTGTGGATGTCAATCAGAAGGATGTTTCTAGGCAGGAATTCATTAGTAAAGAGTGAGAGGGGCATTCCTATCGGTGTAGTGGGGGTGAGTTTTGGTACAAATAAATTTCTGAGGAGAGGAGGGGCTGTATTGATTTTCCTGGGCTTATGCTGGATTAGATTTATAATTGAGAGTCTTTTTGGTGGTTTGTCTTTGAAAGGTGGATCTTCATTGGACCAATACTAGAATCTGTGTATCTGAGAAACAGGTTCTTACTACTTCAGACTGGGAAGTCTCTTCCGGATTCTGCCAGACATGCCCATCCAAGACTGTTTCAGATCACTTTCCCATTCTTTTAACTCTAGATAGTTGAGCCACGTGGATGGGGGTTGGATTGGAAAGAATGCACAATACATGGTTGAGTATTGGCAGTCCTCTGGATAAAGCTAGGGAGTGTTGGAGTTGTTGTAAAGTGAATGGGGTGCTAGCTTTTCATTGGAAAAGAAGGTGAAGCTTTCTAATGATGATAAAGAAATATAGAACAAGGAAATACTTGGCAGCGCGTATGTGAAAATTGAGAACTCTTCTTGAGGATAGAGGTGGGTGACGGTAGTGAATATGCTGAAATATCTTGAAAAACAGAAGAACTTAGGGTGCGTTTGATTGTAAACATGGAAAAGAACTTATTTGTATGGAAATTATTAATTAAATATGTTTAATTGATTTTGTTTTCAATCTAAAAAATATTATAGTTGTCCATTTTTTATTGTTGGGTAGATGAGACTCATGAGAGAGAGAGAGAGAGAGAGAATTACTTGAAAAATAAAAATCAACCCTCCCTAAAGAAATTGATTTCCTTGTTTTTGAGGAAAATGTGGTTACATGACCAAAAGTTGAAAAATATATTCCATGGAAAATTGTCAATCAAACACCCCAAAAGTAGGAATTTGGGTGGAAAATAAAGCCAATCAAACACACTCTTAAAGAGTGAGATGCAAAACTTTCTTGGCCAAGGAGATATCTTGGACGCAAAATCCAGGATCTTATGGTAAAAAACAAAGGGATAGTGAAACCAAGTTTTTAAGTTGATGGCTAATGCTCAAAGGAGTGATTTCATAATGAAGCTGGTTGTTCAAGGGACTGAAATCTCTGCTGTATGTCAGTATTTAATTCTTAGCAGCTTACTAATACTTTCTGTATAATAGTAGGAAGAGCCTAGTACTGTCATTCATGAGTTTGAGCTTCCGTTTCTCAACGAAGGAGATAAATAATGGTTGTAGTGGCTTTTTCACTGAAGAAATGGCGAGTGTGCTGAAAACTCGTCATGCGGATAAGTCTCCGGTGCTGATGGATTTTCCATTTCTTTCTGGAAGTGCTGGGAGGTAGGGAAGGATGTGATGTATGCTTTTTAGGATTTCTATGACAAAGCCTCTTTCATAAAAACCCTCTATTTGTTAATGCATTAACATGACCTTCATGAATAAACATCACTGTTTTGATACCTCGTGCATTATGAAAAATTTGACACGTTATTTGTCGCTTTGACAAGTTTCTGATATATTCGGTTAGTGGTGTTCATTGTGAGTTTGAAAGGAGACCTGCTTTGACAAACAGTCTAATATGCACTACTTAGTTTCTTGGATGTTGTGGTCAATAAAATGCATTTTTAGCATGGTGACTGTTGTGTTTGTGGGAGAAAGTTGGATGTCTGACGGATGGTATGTGCAATTTGAACTGCACATGAATTGTATACAAAAATTCTGTAAAATACTCCTTTAGCTTGAATATAAACTTCAGTGACTTACACATCAGATATTCATTTGTCTATGCTAATTTTCTTGATTCCATTCTCCCTGTCTTGTTGTGGTCAATTACTTTTATTTGTTATACCTGCTTGGTCTTTTGTGTTTTCACTTCATAAATATTGTTGGTTTTGAATTATTTGCTCTTGCCAGATATGAAGCTTGGGTCATTTATAATTTCCTATCACTCTGCTTAGCATGGGTAGGTGGCCCAGGGGCTGTTGTTTTAAGTCTGAGTGGCAAAGTTCTAAAGCCAAACTGGTGTTTGATGACATGTTGCTTTCCCCCTATTCCGTTGGATGGGTAAGTGATCTACTCTAGAAACTACATTAGCTTGAATGGTTTAATGCATGTGACAACATCCTTATCCTTCTTGAGGTCAAGGTTTCCAGATATATGTTCTTCTGTTTTCACATTACCTTCATTGTTTTAGTATGAGTGATGTCTGTATCTACATTATGTTGATTGGGTGAGCAGTGGAGATATGTTTTGCAGATATTGGGTTCATTAAGATTTAGATATTCATTTGATTCTCAACTTCTTCGCTGTTATGTTGTACGTATAAATGTTATTCGTCGAATTTGAAGTGTGCTAATGGATCCTCAACCAATTCAATGTGGTCAAACAAGAAAAAGAGTATACATTATGGTTCTCATGTTATACGTTCAATGTAAAGTGTCTTACAGGTTCATGGTTATCCTCAATTTGGGACACTGTTACTTGAAAGTTTTCAAGCCCTATGAACAGTTTGAGGAGTTTTAGGGCCTCAACTGATTGTTTTATAATAGTTTAATAGCTTAACATTGTTTTAAACTTCATTAGTGGATACAGTTAATAGGTTTTATACTCACTGAGGGTCGAGGGACATTATGTTTTACACTATTCACAACACTCTTTGTTTCTGTTAGTTGTTTAAGGAGTTTTAAGGCCATTATGCTTCCCTAACTCTGAGGGGTTGCTCAATTGGTCAGACCTTAGGTTTGTTCCCCAATGGTCACCAGTTCGAGTCTCCTCAGGGCCACTGAGGTGAGTACCAAGTCGTAAACTTCAAATCTCGTGAAATTAGTCGAGGTGCGCGCAAGTTGGCCCGGACATCCACGGTTATCAAAAAAAAAAATTATGCTTCCCAAACTTTTCCTGGCACCCTACTGAACAATGTTCAATAGTTCAATGGCACAAGAATTGGGTATTATTATTTATGCCTTGTTATTGGCTATATGTTTAAAGCATTTTGTGGTTTGGAAATATTTTTCCTATTTAGTATAGGGAAAATTGTAGCCACGGTACCAAGCTTTTTACTTTTATGCAAATTTGACCCAAAACCTTTAATTTATTGCACTCACGATACCAAACTTTCAAAAACTCCCATCTAAAGTTCAAATTGACAGAAACCATTACCTTCTTTGTTAGTTGACCAAAAATCAAATGTCTGACCAATGTTGACTAATTTTTAAAAGACCGAAAGGCAACTTTACATTTTTTTTCATATAAAAAACTAAAATAAAAGAACTAATTAAAAAACTGCCCCGCCCAGCCCAAAACGAAAACCACTGAAACGTCGGCACCCACCACCAGTGACCGGTTTAGCTTTCCCTAATGGATCTCTGCTTTCCCTTTATCTTTACAACTTTTGCTCTATTTTTATCCTTTGTCGTCTTGTTTCTCAACATATGGAAGAAATTCAAAATTGTTAATAAACTCAAAAAACTGCCACCAAGTCCCAGTAAATTGCCTATTATTGGATTCAGATATTTAGCCCAAATATATGGACCATTAATACACCCGAAGCTTGGTGAAACTTAAATAGTTTTATTTTCACTTGAAATTGCGAAAGAGGTATTGAAAACTTAAGATCCTGCTTTTGCAGCAAGGTTAGGAACTCTAGCTCTTGAAATTATTTCCTATAACCATGCTGCCATTTCATTTAGTCAATTTCAAATATGCGGTGGCGATATTATGAATTTTGCACACGGTTACATATTTGGGTGTAAATTGCGTTTTGAAATTTATATAATAATGATGAAATGGATAGAAGTAGGGGCTGAGGTGGGTGGATTGCTGTAAATAGGGTTTGATTTGAGGAAAAAATGAATGAATTTGCAGAGAAAAATGGATAGATAGGCGAGAATGTGCGGTAGTGGTGGTGGTGATGGTGACGGGTGAGGTGGTGTCGGAGTTGGGTGGGTGTGGTGGTCCTGGCCGTTGGTGGTGGGTGTCGACGTTTTGGTGGTTTTGGGGTGGGGTGAGTGGAGAAGATAACAGGATTTTTAATTTTTTTGGGTTTTTGATTTAATTCTTTTATTTTAGTTTTTTATATGAAAAAAATGTAAAGTTACCCCTTTGCCCTTGAAAAATTAGTCAACACCTACGGTTTCTATCAATTTGGATTTTGTATGCAAGTTTTTGAAAGGTTTGGTACCGTGAGTGCAACAAATTAAGGGTTTGGATCAAGTCTGTATAAAAGTGAAAGGTTTAATACTCTGGTTGCAATTTTCCCTTTAGTATATGTGTGATCTTCCAAATTAATGCTTGTGGTTCCATATTTGAAGATTGCATTTGCTATTAATTAGGTGAACAACATTTCTTATATGGTTGTTCAACTTGTGCAGACGCTTCATAAGAAGGTGCAAGCAAGGATGTCTGCAGTTTGTGATCCTCAAACCCATTTTAGTTGCAGTAACACTTATTCTTTACACAAAAGGGAGTTATCAAGATGGAAATTTCAACCCAAGGCAATCCTACCTCTATCTTACTATTATCTACACGATCTCATACTCGGTTGCACTTTATGCCTTGGCGGTGTTTTATCTTGCTTGCAGAGATTTGCTTCAGCCATTCAATCCAGTCCCAAAGTTTATCATTATCAAATCTGTTGTATTTCTCACTTACTGGCAGGTAGGACGCTGGTTGAGCATCAAAATTTATGACCTTGTGTTACTTTCTGGTGTTAACCATTCTAACATAGAAAGACTTCCTTTTCTCTACAGCGAGGCTTCCAACAGTAATTGCCATTTTTTGGCTTTTAAACTCTGTCCAATGTGTGCATTCTGAATTGACTGGGCTCTAAATGAATTCTGCTTTGCATGGCTAACCTTTTACCTCCAGATTATAGGTTGACATAGTTTCTTTTCGTTGAAAAACGTTCGTTTTGTTTCCATATGATTTGTTTTCAATAAGACTTGCCATCTCTGTGGAAATATAAAGATGTATTCTTGAACACATATTAGTGGTACTGATAAAAAGTAGGGATGCGTAATTGGGCTTTTTGGTTGGGAATTGACGTCTGATTTATACTTCCCTATTTTAATTTATATCCTTGTTTAGTTTCTATATCCTTCAAACTTGTATCAATGTTTTTGCCGAATCCTCTTAACAATTTGCAGAAACATAGTGAACTGATGGTCACCATGAATGAAACACACTTCCACTGTTGATGATCATTCAGATAGTGGACATGATATGAGAGCCGCTCATGACAAACTATATGGCTATTATGTGCGAAGAACCATGGGCAAACCATGTTCATTGACTCCCATATATGACTCTGAAGCTATTCACGCAACCTAACATTTCTAATTTGCCATTTTTTAACTTCTGTTTCGATTTGTTACTTCACACCCTTAGTAAATCAGATCACCTTGAAGACTTGAAAAAATTTTAAAACTAAAAAAGATGCTTTAGCCATATGCATATTGTTATTTCCATATTTATTGTCATAAATCCATGCATTGATCATAGACTTCACATGATTTATGGTCCCATTTTCTTCAACTAAAAACGAGTCGTTCTTTGATGTCTTTAGTAGCCAAAATACCTCCATGGAAATTTTTCCCTTGAAATGGTAAGGTTATATTGTAGCTGATTTAGTTGTTTCGCATGTCCTGCCTATGATTTTATTTCTCTACTGTTAATTTTCCCCAATTTGGTGCTTCATATTTGCTGTGGCTGCTTTTGAATTTGTTGTTATTGGAATCAATATAAGCAACAAAGCTAAAATGGACTTATATTTAGCCCCTGTTTGACAACCATTCTTTTAATTTTTTTTTTGAAGAGAATGAGTTTTTGAATAGTAATTTTTTGGGAAATGCGTGGTTAAAAAGTATGGAAAAGTTTTGGATTTAGTGAAAATGTGTGGTTGAAACTGAGTATGAGAAAAGAGAGTTTTAAAATAATGGTTGTCAAACAGGGGCTTAATTAGTGTAAAGTGTAAAATTTATTGGAAGCTTGGTATCTAAATTTCTGTTCTTTTGAAGAGTGCTACTTAGAAGTTTTAAAAATTATTCTTGTTTAAATCCTTCTATTTGCAGGGTGTTTTGGTTTTTCTTGCTGCGAAGTCTGGATTGATAAAGAATACAGAGGAAGCTGCAGAGTTTCAAAATTTTATAATTTGTGTTGAGATGCTTATTGCAGCTGTTGGTCATCTCTATGCATTCCCCTACAAGGAGTATGCTGGTGCAAATATTGGTATTTCTGGCGACTTTTCAGCAAGCATTGCACATGCTCTGAAGTTAAATGACTTTTACCACGATACTGTCCACCAGGTGATATTGCGATTTACACCCATTTTACTCTGGTCATGTGTTTCTTTAGGAACAAAATCTATTCTATAGTCCCTAACTGTTCTTTCCTTTGGCGTCTTTTATTTCATCATACAGTTTGCACCGACTTATCATGATTATGTGCTCTACAACCACAGTGAGGGTGATGAGGGTGCCAGAAAATATAGGGCTCGGACTTTTGTCCCAACTGGCCCTGAAATGGATACCGTTAGAAAAAACAAAAACATGATAGGTAACAAGTTGGAAGATATACAGTTATCCAGTCTATCATCTTCAGGCAGCAGTACTCCTCAAAATTCTGGAATTTTACACAATTCTGTAAAATCAGAGGCAATGGACTCGTCATTACTCATGGACGCATCAACTATACATTCTGTTCCCTACGACACTTCCCTCGTTGACATAGACATGTCTAATTACCCGGCAGAGGTGCCTGCTGCTAAAGAAGATGGGACAAGGTGACGCAAAGTAATATTGTTTTCAGAATTCTCACCAGTCTAGTATGGAAAACCCATCTATACTCTTTTTATCATTGGATGACACTAGGATTTGTACATGTAGGAAATACATTTCACACTTTCTCTTCTGGTTCAGCATAAAAACCTTTAGATGCCATTTGTATTGTACATTCAAACTTAGTTATTGGTTGCATTTGCTTGTAACTCTGCGAGTTCAATATTATAAGTCATTCTTTGGTGTCTGAACTCTTTCATTGCTTGCTTTTCTTAACATTGAACTTTCGTTTAAATTTTGCTAGCTTTCTTTGTTGGAATTCCATGTTATGACTACTTTATATCACTTTTGGTTTCATCTGGACTCGAATCTTCTTTTGGTAGATGGAAACATGTGCTGCAACCCTGAAGTTTGTGTTAACTTCAATATCGGGCTTCCATTTTTCTTTTTCTTTTTTAAGAAAATCATATGTTCATCTTTACTCTTATTCGATTACTCGATCCGTCCTAAGATTCCTTGACTCATGACGTTATGCTCTGATACACAACTCATGCACTAAGGGAGTTACCAGAGAGGAAAAAAAGGATCATTTTGGTATAAAATGTTATATGATTTGCTATTTATTGTAAGGCTTGCTGCTGGGATTTTGTACTCTTTTTAACTTACATATAAAAAAATAATTGGACGTGTCATTAGTTAATGATAAAGCTACCTTTATTCGTATAAAGAATCATGCTACAGTGACATCGCATTTCATCATTAGACTATTTTAAATACAATCAATTTTTCCATTAAATCATATGCTGATTTTCTGCTGTCAAAATGGCAAAATCTTTTGTATAATTATATAATGTTACTTATATTTTATTCACCCGTTTTAATAGTTTTCTTTAGTACTTGATATTTCATAGGATAATAATCACATATTTAATAGGGTTTACAAATGTTAACGCCAATAATCTTATGATGGGACAGTGCTGATAAATGAGCTACTTATAAGTCGAACAAACTTATAAGTCAATTTAGTTGAAATTTAGCCAAAAGTGATAAGAAGCTGACTGCATTGATGTTGAAAAATCAAAAGCTTGCGTTGTAAGATAGCACGTGCATTATAGAAGTTGGTTTATCCTTGAATCTTGTACCTAAAGTTGAGAGTTTACCCACCTGTCTTTCACTAATTTGTTTACAGCTCAATTCTTGGATCTGAAGTCTCCATTTCTTAGTCAAACATTAGAAAAATTGATCCATTTCATCATCTAGTTAATGCATTATGCATGCATCAAAACGTTGCTTATAATTGGGATGTCAACCCTTTAGTTGAGTTTAACTTGTAAGGTTGTAATTTCACTTAAAAATTATCTTATTTCAATAACTTAAGTGAGATGGTAAGAATTACTTGTCAACGTGCAATTATTTTAGTTCGTATATTCTGCAAGTGTAATATCGTTTGATTTTTATGGATATTTATCGAAAATCTGAAATCGCGCGACAATCTGTATTTTACAAAAACTGGTTAGAAATGGTTCATAATAAATTGACATTTTAATTTAACTGATAAATTAAATTTCGATAAATGATTGTTGGATAAAGGAAAGTATGAATGCATGAGATGTTTCTGCTCTTGAAAATCAAATAATAAAAATTAAAAAATTGGTCGATGTATACCTAAAAAGTCAAAAGCTACTGACGTCGTTTAATAATCCAATAGTCCTAACCAAGGAAAATCGAGTTACATATCCCACAAGAAAGACAGCTGTAAAATAATGACAGATACCTTCTAGTGATTAGAGATATTTCATTCCAAGCTGGCTTGCCAATCATGATTTAAATTGAAATATCTGCAATATCGGGATTCGGAGGGTCACAATTTGTATCGATTAAGCCGCTGTTTATCATCAATTTTCTCAAATATTATTTGTTACAGTAAACAATCTTCATCACATATTCACTCAATAAAATAATCTACACACAAATCAATAAAATTACTTTACTTTTTAACCACACATTTTCCAAAAAATATTATTCAAAACTCTATTTCTTCTCTCAAAATGAGAGACAAACAGACCCTAAAAAATTGTTGAAATTCCCAAAATGATACTCTCGTGGGGCTGTATATTCTTTGTGCTGATCAATAATGATTACAATATCGGGTAATATTGTCATATATTTAATTCCGCCCAGATATTTTTGCAGACGAGATAATTGTCTTCTCAATATAACTGCATCTCTTTACAATCCCTCAAGTCAAGTGACTTTGAAGTAAAATGCTATTTGCCCAGGCTCAGGGATCGACTAAAAAACAGGGGAATAAGTAATCACGTGTGAAACAACAATTTGGAGGGAAACCCAATTGAGAACCCAATTTAGAACCCTTTTGGAGTTGGAAGTAGCCTCTGTTTTTCACTTTCTACTTTGCTAGATCGAAGACGGCTCTTCCATTTCAATCGCACCCATTTCATTTCCAACCCCCATTTTCAGTCGCCACAGCCCATTTTCTTGTGTTGGAGCTCTTCCATTTCAATCGCACCCATTTCATCTCCAACCCCCATTTTCAGTCGCCCCCCTCAATCCCTCAAGTCAAGTGACTTTCAAGTAAAATGCTATTTGCCCAGGCTCAGGGACCGACTAAAAAACAGGGGAATAAGTAATCACGTGTGAAACAGCAATTTGGAGGGAAACCCAATTGAGAACCCAATTCAGAACCCTTTTGGAATTGGAAGCAGCCTCCGTTTTTCACTTTCTGCTCTGCTAGATCGAAGACGACTCTTCCATTTCAATCGCACCAATTTCATCTCCAACCCCCATTTTCTTGTGCTGGAGCTAGAGGAAAAGAAGGATCCGAACATGGAACACGGGGTTTTGACTCTGATTTGAGGCGATTTCGCCGTCTTCGATTTTTTCCCGACACAAAATCTGCCAGAAATCGAGCTATCCCAGCTAGCAACTGTAAAGGTATGATAACTTCCCATCGATTTTTGGAGGTTAAATAGTTTAAATTTGACATCGATTACAAAATTGCCCGTGACATTAAATGGAAACAAACCCATGGTTTTGTGGCTATAGCTGCGGTAATGGTGAAAAATTAAGCAAATATTAGGTTTTACGAAGTCGAATTAGTTGTAAACATCTGAAAAAATGATTGATTCATAGACCTCGAAGCCATTTCACCTTATCTACTCCAGATCCCATTATATTCTTTAAAAGTCTACAATTGCTCATGAAATGTGAAATGAACTTACTGGATAATCATTTCACCTTAGCTAATCCAGAACTTCTTTATTGACTGAAAATGACTGTTAATTTTTTTTCGTATCAAAACAAATTATGGATCACGTGCAGGACAAGCATGACGATGTTTTGGTGCAATCTGAGAGTGAGAATGTTTTAGAGTCCGTCAACGTTGTTGAAGATGAAACATCTAGGGAAGTTGGTGCAATTGTCCCCTAGGTGGGAATGTTGTTCAAAACTGAGAAAGAGATGTACGATTTTTATATGGCATATGCTTACACAGTAGGGTTTCCAGTTAAGAAAAGGAATTCAAAAAAGGGCGATGATGGTGTGTTGAGATATGTGACGTTGACATGTAGCCGTGAAGGCGGATTAAGCGGGTATAGTTGCGGTTCTTTGAAGCCGCAACCAACAGTTAAGATAGGTTGTAAAGCCAGGATATCAGCATCTTCTGATTGTTTTGGAAATTGGAGGATTAACA
>CAIGRF010076987.1:6192-18696 GCA_903798235.1 Fraxinus ornus | reverse complement strand
AAAATCAAATATCAATCACTGTGGGTTCGACACTCTAACTCCAATACTATATTACAAAATTTGACACCGTACAATTGCGGTATAATTTACGTTATAGAAAACGCATGACACCAATGCAAAAAAATTCTTAGCCTGGTTGAAGGTGTCAATCCTCTAGTTTGCTTTATTTTAATTTTTTTTTAGGAGCAAGTCAGATTTCATTCAAACTATCATAAGCTGACCATTGGCGTCGAATCAATAGCTAATTAACAACAATTGACTTGAACCATTCTGTTTTCGAACTAAATCTTTTTCAAATTTAGCCCCTATTTGGTTTGAATTAAAATTTCATGTCAAAGTTAACCATTAATTTTAATCGCAGAGATTCACGATATTTCAACCATACATTTCATCAATTTTTATCAAAATTTATTAAAAAATTGATTTCAGTCTACACCAAACATAGTTTTAACAATTAAAATACCCCATTTTCCAAATTTTTAAAATAATGGGATGAAATTATTTGTTTATTTGTTGTTTACATCTGGGGCTAGGGTACATTCCTTTCTTAACGAACTGCTATTCCAATCCCACTTGTTCCCCTTTTACCCAAATCACACTCCTTTCTCCAGAGAAAAAAAAAATAATTCTTTTCCAGTTTTCCTTACGTATCTTTATAGGGTAAATTTCAGCTACGGCCACTTAACGTTTAGATAAATTTCAAGTCGNTTATAGGGTAAATTTCAGCTACGGCCACTTAACGTTTAGATAAATTTCAAGTCGGTCATTAAAATAAAATTTATCTCAATTAAATAATCGAACTTCAATTAATTTCAATTAAGCGACTAAACTTCAATTTCTTTTCAAATTTCACAATTGATCACCTCCCAATTTGGTGAAATTCGCTTAATCGACAGCCATATAGTAAGAGAAATTTCATGTAATTGTTAAGTGACGTGCCAACTTTTTACTATACTTGGTCATAAAAGTGTTAAAAATAAAAATACATGCACTTTAATATTTTAATATAACGACATTGCCTCTTTTCATTTTACTATCTTCGTTTCTAAAGTGGTGCATAGCTCGATTACAATGACTATCAAATAAAGAATTTTATCAATTTGAAGTATGAGATATGTGATGTAACGTGACAAAACGATGATGTTTGAAACTAAATTGAAGTTTGATTCATGCGAAATTGAAGTTTCATAATTACGACATTATGCCCCTATTTGTATCTATTAGATTCAAAATGCATTTTTCTCCATTTTTTTTATTCATATATTTCAATAAAATAATATTACACGTAAATCTAAATTTTCTTCTTCTTCTTTAATTACAAATATATATATATTTTTAAAATATTATTTCAAAATACATTTTCTCCAAAAAATTAATTTTAATGAACCCAAACAAGGGCTATATATTTCAATTTTTGAATTTAGCCCATGTTCAACAATAAACATTTTTTTTACGTAATCATTTTCAACCGTACATTCATACAATAAATTATTCTGCAGATAAATTTAAATTTTTTTTCTATTTTTCAACCATACATTTTTTTTTAAAAAAAATCACTATTTAAAATACATATGTTCTTTATATCTATAGATATTCACACACACCAACATTAATCTCACTCTGTGAGTCTGAGAGCCCTAGTCATTTTTCTACTATTTTTTTTTTTCGATTTAGATCGAGAATCTGTCGATTTTAGGTGAAGGATCAGTTAAGGGATAAGATGGATGAAGAGTACGATGTAATTGTGCTTGGGACGGGTCTCAAGGAATGCATTCTCAGCGGTCTCCTCTCTGTTGATGGCCTTAAGGTTGATTTCCTTATTTTTGTTGTTGTTGTTGTTGTTGTTGGGGTTTTTTTTTTCCCTGATCTGTTTGGTCTTAATGCTTGCAATTGTTGAATTTTCGTACTTAATAAATATAAAGATTTGTTGGAAAGGATCTCCTGATTCTGCGTTCTAAAGTTGATATGAATCAATTGGGGTCTCGCCCGAAACAATTCATTGCCATTTATTAGTGATTCGTGTTTGGTGTAATTGGAATGATTTTATCCGATGATGATATAATCAAGTAATATTTTATGAAATGGGTGTAATTTAGTTTTGGTATTTGTTTCTGATCCACTAGGATGAGTTAAATATCCAGGTGATTAGTTAGAATTTGGTCACGAAAACATCAAACCCAGATAAATTATTATTAATGACATGGGACATTATCTGTTATGACTTATATACTAATGCATGTATATTAAAATTTGCGAGTTTCTTTTGCACTTTCATCTTGAACAATATTTTACGAGGACATTGTTTGCCTTTGAGTTTTGACCATTCGATTTAAGAATTTCAGTTTTAGTAATTTACATGCATGTTAAGTAATGGGTTTGCATGTCAGGTTATCTATCTATATTTCATTTAACTGGATAATATTTTGTAAACACTCAGACATAGACACTCTGATGCTTGGCTTTATTTTCTTAAGTGTCTTGGTTGGTTGTTCGAGTCCCCTCAGGCCACTGAGGTGATAGTACCCGACTGTAAACTTCAAGGTCGTGGAATTAGTCGAGGTGCGCGCAAGCTGGCCCGAACATCCACGGTTATCAAAAAAAAACAAAGGTGCCTTCGTTGGTTGTAAACTTAAGAATGCTCAGTAAAGTCAGAGAAGATATAAATGAGATTTCATATAAATTTTGTGAAGTTCATTTGGGATATAATCCTTGTGTTTTTAGATTTACTTCTGTTTATTTTTTTCATTTTTGTGATTCTGGATCTCATTTATTTCTAGTTTTCTGTTAACTACAGTGCTTAGACGAAATTTTGAGTCTTGTAAGTTCCAAAAGGTGATATTTTTGGAAAGGGGTTGTAGAATAGCTGAAGTGATATTTCCACATGCTACATTTTGCCCTTATAGATCTACGCTTTTTTACTCATTCTCTTTCCTTACCATGTAGGATATATGACCGATAATTTGTACATTTTTTGTGTGTGTGTGTTTTGACCTTTTTTTTTTGTGCATAAATATCATTATCATCTATGTTGCTCGGGCTCGGGTGCGACTGTCGGATATGGGTACATATTTAGGAGTCGGATCCTTATCATTTTAAAAATTAAGATATGGGGATACGGTTAAAAATAATTTGAATTTTGAATAAAAATACGGGGACACGTCTTGCAATTTATTATTATTATTTTTGTTTTCTAAAAAATGATTCAATTAAAGCAAACAACTACGATATTAAAGCAAAACAACAAATTACTGCAATACAAATGTTTCATTTAATGATAAAATCCAAATTCAACATTTATACTTCGTCCATAATATATTTATCGTGAATGCCTTTTAAACTTTCTAACATATTTAAATCACTCAAAATGGATAAGTGTAACTTGAACTATTGAATCAAACAAATTTAGAATTAAATATTAAATTAATCTTATCTTAAATAAAACAATAACTTGCGCCAGTTACATTAAATTATAAAACTTGGTAGAGACAATTCCCAATTTTTGGCAGTATAAATTGTTGACTTTTGAAACCACCTAATTTCCTCTATCGTTAACTTATTCATTGGGTTTGCTGCCGCCACAAATGCAAGCCAAAAGCAATACTCCACGCCGTCCATTGTCTTCTGCTTTTGCTGTTGTATCCGAGTGCAAGACCAAGTATCCAACCCATATCCCGTGTGTCAGTATCCATGTCATGTCGTGTCGACACGGATACTTCTCCATTTTGAAGAGTCTGAGCAACATAGATTATCATAACATTTTCTCCTTAATCCAGTAAATACTAAATACACCAGTTATGGCTTACAAAATTTATCTTGATGTTATTTGAACCTAAACTTTAAGCCTTTGGTAATTAGGTCCTGCACATGGATAGGAACGACTATTATGGTGGAGAATCAACTTCACTTAATCTTATTCAGGTATTCATTTCATTTATATCTGCAAGAGATATGCAATGAATTTAAACATCCCGCGCCCCTTGTACCTGCTCCCTTTGCTGGACTGAAGTGCAATATATATGCTATTCTTTTGATGGAAATTATTATTACACAGCTCTGGAAGAGGTTTAGAGGAAGTGATAAGCCTCCAGCTCACTTGGGTTCTAGTAGAGATTATAACGTCGACATGATTCCAAAGGTTTTTATTTTACCTGATATCCATTTTGAATATCCCGTACTGCAGTTCTTTTTGTCATTCTACTCTGGTTAATTGATTTCCTGATTTCCTCAGTTTATTATGGCAAATGGTGCTCTAGTTCGAGTCCTCATTCATACTGATGTTACTAAATATTTGTATTTTAAAGCCGTTGATGGAAGCTTTGTGTACAACAAAGGAAAGGTATAATCGTTTCTGACTAATGTTTATACTGCCTTCTCCTTTGGGCTACAGCTTTTTAGTTTCTTTTCACATAAACTGAATATCACCGTATTTTTTTACCATAATGGAACAGATTCACAAGGTGCCAGCTACTGACATGGAGGCCCTGAAATCCCCTCTCATGGGTATTTTTGAAAAGCGTCGTGCTCGAAAATTCTTTATATATGTCCAAGACTACAATGAAAGTGATCCTAAAACACACGAAGGGATGGATTTGACAAGAGTCACGACTAGAGAGCTCATTGCGTATGCTTTCAGTCTTTACCCTTTCTGTCTAATAGCGTTGTGTTATATATGCTTTGAAGCTGCCAAAGTAACCTTAATGTCATCTGAAGAAAGAATATTTTTAGTAGCATGTTTGATCAGACATTCCCATGAGGAAATAAAATGTTATTTTGATAGACCACATTACTAAATTCATGATTGCTTAATTCAGTTCTTTTTGACAAGTGACAACTTGAACTTTTATGCTTATGAAACTTTGAACATCTGACAGAAAGTATGGCCTTGATGATAACACTGTGGACTTCATTGGTCATGCATTGGCTCTCCACAGAGATGACCGCTACTTAGATGAACCAGCGCTAGATACTGTGAAGAGGATGAAGGTTCTTTGTTTGCTCTCAGGAAGCTCTTTATTTTTCCCTCGATGTTTGTACTTTAGGATTTATAAAAAGTTAACGTAGTTCGTTTAATTCTTTTGTTTCTCATCACTTGTCAGCTTTATGCTGAGTCTCTAGCACGTTTTGCTGGAGGATCACCATACATCTATCCTTTATATGGCCTAGGAGAGCTTCCCCAGGTTCACCTCTTTCTTCTGTGTCTATGCACCCCCCATTCCATCATTTTCTTATGCAATATATTATTTCTGATTTATAATTTCTTCTCTTTCCTCTTCTCCTTCTCCCTTCTCCCTTATACTCTCTCTCTCTCCCCCTTATACTCTCTCTCTCTCTCTCTCTCTCTCTCTCTCTCTCTCTCATGTTTCCAATATGTGATTTGCTTATATGGTTTTGGATCCTTCGTGTTTTTTAGGCATTTGCTCGTCTTAGTGCTGTGTATGGTGGGACCTACATGTTGAATAAACCTGAGTGCAAGGTATTTGCTTCGTATCTCTTACTCCTGTTTAAAAAACATTAGGGGAAAAATGGGACATGGAGAGACTTCCTTTTCCTCTTTGCTTATCACTTTATAAGACTGAAATAATATGTATAGTTTTACTCCTGCAGTGATCGTGGGTATTTATGTAATTAATGTAATTGTTTTCTTTCATTGATGCCTCTCTCGTGTTTTGTTTATTCTTCTAACTTTGTTTTGATGTTATTTTTGTTTCTGTTGTGGTTTTTATGAACTTCTTGTAAGGAAATATTGTTGATTTGATGTTATTATCGTTGTCACTGTTGCATGCAAAATCATCATTCTCGTCGTGTTATATCTGTTGTTGGTTATTTGATCTATCCTTCTTTTGTTGGCATGGATACTATGTTGTAAGCTTGAAACGAAATTTCTCAATTGCTAGGTAGAGTTTGACGAGGAAGGAAAGGTGATCGGTGTGACATCAGAGGGGGAAACTGCCAAGTGCAAGAAAGTTGTATGTGATCCTTCCTACCTGCCTAACAAGGTAAATCTCTTTCTGAATTTTTTTGTTGGTGTCTTCTATCTCATAAACAATTTTGTCGTAGACTTATAATTCAATATCTCCATCTAAAAGTACTTTTGAACCATTATGAACTCTAATATATATTTGTCAGTGATGTAGCAGATGCATGTTCTGTAGTCAACTTCGTTATAGTTCCAAGCACTACCAATAAATTCCATCTTTGCAAAGCTGATCATCCATGTACTTTTTTTGTCAATAAATTGAGGAATGTTGCAGGTTAGGAAGGTTGGCAAAGTTGCCAGAGCCATTGCAATCATGAGCCACCCAATTCCAAATACCAACGATTCTCACTCAGCACAGGTTATTCTGCCTCAGAAGCAGTTGGGTCGCAAATCAGACATGTGAGTAATCTTTTAAGTGAAGGCTAAAAAGATTAACTAAATAGCTTATTAGTCAACTTCAACGGAATCTCTGGCGATAAAGATTAATTAGTTCGTTTATTAGTTCTTTTCAAGTTTCTTTTATTAGACAGTTTCGACTTATTGGATTGAGTGGTTGAGAAAAGAGTTAAATGTGAGCATTGAAGGATGTTAAAGATAAGATTAAAGTGAGTAGAAACTCAGATGGTGCAATAGCCATTGTGTGTTTCTGTGGAGTTTTATTGTCATGTTTTAATTTACATTATCTTTTAGGGAAAGTTACACCTGGAGTCCCAACCTTTTGCTTGAAATGGCACTTGTTCCAGCAACCTATTTCTCTATCCATTTGAGTCCCCCAACTTTCAATTTTGTCATATTTCGATTGTCAGTGGACAGAAACCGTCTGCTTGCTCACTAAAATGTGATGTGTGACACACGTGAAACGTTGTTAGAGGGGCAAAATGGATAAAGAGTAAACACAAATAATTTTCATGAACAAATAAATAAAAAGAAAGGAGAAATGGAAATGAAAATAAAATATAAGAAAAGGAGAAAAATAAGAGAAAAATCCCCTCATCCCTACCTCTCTGACTTCCATTTCGCCTCTCCACCTTGGTTGGCTGCTTCGCCCAACCCCATTCTGCTGGTATCCACTCCCAACATCCCCCAATCCCATTTTCCCTCTATTTCCCGTACCCCTACCTGGATGGCAGTTTAAGAGTGTTTGAAGGGTGAGGGAAGGGGTTGAGAGATTTTTTTTCGTTTTAACTTTTTCCTTTTCTGTTTCCGTTTCCGTTTCCGTTTTCCTTTGTTTCCTCTTTTATATCTTGAAAAGAAGACATAGCCCTTGTTTGAGCCCCATTTTTTTAGAATAGATTTTGTAAAAAGTGATTTTTTTTTTTTGTAGCTGCAAACCTCTTTTAACATCTGACGTGACGGATTGATGACTCTGCAGGTATCTGTTTTGTTGCTCTTATTCTCACAATGTTGCTCCAAAAGGGAAATTCATCTCATTTGTCTCGACAGACGCAGAAACTGATCACCCTGAGACTGAACTGAAGCCAGGAATCGATCTTCTTGGACCTGTTGATGAGATCTTCTTTGAGACTTATGACAGATATGAACCTGTCAATGAACCCTCTCTGGACAATTGCTTTATATCAACAGTAAGTTTCTCTCGGATTTGATTTCATTTGAATATACTGCTTGATCATTGCTTTCCTAGCATGGGCGCACTTATTTTGTTTCATATGACAGAGTTACGATGCAACAACTCACTTTGAGTCAACTGTGGTGGATGTGCTTAATATGTATACCCTGATTACTGGAAAGGTGAGACTTAAGTTTTGAGTTCGTAATATTTCCTTCATGTCGAATTTCCACTCAATTATATTCTCTGATAGTTCATACTCTTTATGACTTTGGGCCTGTTAATGTAACTTTAGTGCTCCAATGGTACAATTCTGATGCCCTTTCGGGGACATTTAATGATGCTGACCCAACAATTTAGTTATGAATAGCACATCCGAGATGTGAGATGAAAATGGACATTTATGACCATTTGGTAAATTGGTCCTTAGCAAATAATGTGTTAGGAGGAGCCAATACATTATGTATTTGAAAATTTTGGTCGTTGTTCAATACTTTCACTTTGCTAGGCAATTCTCTCTTGCTTGATTTGATAATACAAGGTCGGTAAACATCAGGTTTTTTTTTTCCCCCCCATGTAATAACAGGATCTCTTGGTCTGTATTGGTAATATAGTGCATATCAACATATTTAAAACTCAAGCAGCGGTACACATAGTTAAGAAGACGTCTCAACTCTTTAAGATTAATCTACCAAATGTATTATAAGTGGAAAGAGCTAATATGGTTCCGTAAATAACTTGTGTCCGGTGGGCTTTTGATTGCATCAATGATTAGTTTTTGTTTACTGGTATTAATGGGATGGTCCTGGAACCCAAATTTTACTTTGTTAAAGCTCCTGGGGCCCAATTGTGGCAATGTGTAGGGTTAAGCTCCGAAAATTCAACGATATTCATAGATTTTCTGAAACATTTGATCGAAAGGGTACATCATGTACTAATATTACACCATTTGTGTTAGAAACCACTTTTTGACTTGAACTCATTGTTCTCTATTATTTTTAATAACACGATTTTGTTGCTGATGCAGGTTCTTGATCTTAATGTGGATTTAAGTGCTGCCAGTGCTGCGGAAGAGTGATAAAACCTTGTTTGTTGTAGAACTTTTATGTGTCGTGTACGGCCAAATTCTCAAGGATGATTGAAATCTTGTGGTAGAATTGTCTCGTAAAAGTGGCGTCTAAGTTTTACTTAGTTCCTCTGCTTAAATTGTTGCTTGAATGCTTGTTGGAATCTTGTGCTGAGCTCTTCTTATGCATCTCTGGGATTGATTTCGAATAAACGAGATCACAAACCTGACTGGAAAGTTGAAATTATTTCTTACACTCACAATGTTGTGCATTCATATAGAAATTATTTCCATATTGGGAAAATCAATTCATATTTGAAATTAGAATATAGGGATTCTAATCCTCAATATAATGGCTTAAGCCTAGGTTCTCAAGCTTTTATGATTACAATATAATTTGAAAAATTATTAACAAAATATTTCTTTATTTAGTGAAAAAGGTATTTGTTACAGCATGGGTTCTTATGTCAGTTGTTTGTACATGTTAGATAATTTAACTAGAACTGTCATGTAATTGCACTTAATGACCCATACCATCCTCAGTACACAACGTGCACCGATATAAATTAATTTAGAAAAAGTTTGACGACATTTCTCGTATAAAATGACTACGTAAGGAATGCTTTTTGTTATCTGCGCGGAAAGACGATGGCAAGGGAGACATGTCAATTGAACAATAATTCAAACCTTAATAAAAACAAGGCCATGTAAGAATCCAAGCTCAAGATTTAACATTGGATTATTAGTCATTTTACAGAAAATGAAACCATGAAAACAAAAATGTGATTCCTCCACTATGATTAAATTACATAAACTGCTCCATTTAATTGCCAAGGAAAATTCTATTGATAATGTCAACAGGCAATGCATAAGCTGGATCTATAGCTTTCAATCCTGGATATTCAAGAAGCGAAAGACCTGCAATATGCATACGCATTAAGATGAGATTCACGATGTAAACACATCTCCCCAACTCGAAAGAATCGTGACGAGATGCAACACTTACCGGCAACTCCAAAGTAGGTGTGGAAGACATCAACAGCATCATCCGGCCTATCTGAAATTCCACCATTTTCTTTATCCTATACATCAATAAAGGGTAAGCAATCTAAACTTACTGCTTTTCAGTGATAAGTAATACCAGAATTCAATTTCAAACCATAATTGATAAGTAGATTCTCGAAGTAACCTGGCAATCCAAGATAAACTTAACAAGCTTTTCCTTGTCAATCCAGTGAACTCTATCAATCATGATCAAGCTAGAAAGGACCCACCACGAGTAACAGACCTAGAATTAGATGGAAGTAGCATTAGAACAGAATTAAAGAATATCTTGGTTTTCATTCTTAAAAATCTTCAAGGAAAACGGTAACTCACATCAGGAAGCTTCTCAGGACGTCCATTTAGACCTCCAGATTTTACTTGTCGTTCACACAACCACCACCCAAGGAGGTCCTTGTCGACATGATGTAGAGAACCAGTAATAGCAAGAGCTCCCACACAGCAAAAAACTAAAATAACAGTTGCGTGCCATGACTTCCATTACTTTGCATAAATACTACATACTACTCTATTTGGTATAACTCTATATTACTCGTCTCAAATTCCCTTGCTTTCACCAAGGATTCTTGTGAAGAAACTAATTTCATATAAAATGGGATGATATTTATTCGTATAGAATTTCATAGCAAGTTGCTTCACAATCCATCCGCAAAATGCATGGATAAAACAGTTTGACTGCTGGACTAAAATACAGAATATAGAACTGAGATAAATAAAATGAGCATGCATAGTGTAGCAGAGGGATCAAATTAAATCACCAAATGACAGGTCCTGGTTTTAAAATATAATTATGAAAGACTATAATTGAAGGTTAAGAACAAAGCAGGAAAGAGAAACATGGTGCTTAAAGAGAATCCATTCTGATATTCAGGAAATTGATTAATTAACTCTTTAAACAACATCAATAATTAGAGATTTCAAAGGTCATGTGTGTTAAAGCTTGCCAACTAAAGCAAATGGTTTTAATCTACTGATTTTTCAACCCTATCAGATGCCAAATAAGAAATATTATTCCTGCACATCAAAGACAAACGATACAATGCACATTTTTCTTCAGTAATGAAACATCAGCCTTGCACTCCTTTTTTTTTTTTTTTCCTTCCAGTCAAAAACCATTCTTTCTCTGGCTTACAATCTAAAAAAGGTACATAAATTGACCACCCATTAGCAAAGTCAACCACAACGCGTGTCCCATTTCACAAACTAAAAAGGTATAATTAATTGCAAGATTTGTCACTTTTCATGTTTATGCCCCCATTTTCTTGGAGGTTCATAAGACCTGTGAACTTAACTTTCCACTTTTTTTGTGTTTACTTAACCAGTAAAGAACTACTTCGGAATCTCAAGGTTTTTAGATTTGATAGAACCAAGACAAAGCACATGCAGTGTCATGTTTATAACCATAGGTACAAGGAAATGGAGGAGCTATAGACAATGATGTTATTCAAAAAAGTGATAATTGTAGGTATTTAGACTCAATTATTAAAAAGTATTGAGAAGCTGAAGAGGGTGTATATGATTAGAGTGCTTAAATGAAATGGAGACATCCTACAAAAGCTCTATATGACAGGAAGATAGGAGATTAATTCTATAAAACAGAAATTAGAGCTGCTATGCTTTATTGTGTGGTTATACTAAGATGAATAGCATAAGAAACAAGAATATATGCCAACAAGTGGAGGTGGCAAACCTCTCGTGATGGTTGGGACATGAGACTCTCGTTCATGATGAGATCTTAGTAGAACAAATTAGAAAAAGAGGTAGATGAAAACTAATATGTTTGGTTGCTAAGTATATAATTACATTGCATTTTCCAGTACATGTAGCAAAAAATCGAACAGAAGTGATAAAAACACAATTCATGTAGCCGGCCTCAAATTTATTGGAAATAAGGATTACGGATTAGTTTGTTGTTCTTTTTACTCTGTGCACGAATATTTTCTAAATCACTACAGCAAAAACAAGTAATGTGTGTATGTGTGCATGTTTCTAGTGGAGAAATGACTAAAAACAATTCTTATGTAAGTATAACACTGAATATTGTGCAACATACTTTGCCCAGCATGAGATTCTGCTCCAGGTGTGCATCCAAATCCACCATCCAAATTCTGGCAACTAAGGACGTACTTGACAGCTCTTTCCACATTGATTTTGTCCAACATATGTAATAACGCAAGAGAACATATTGCAACATAAGAAAACCTAAAGAAAGAGTTATTATTGTCACTATAAACCCACAAAATTGACAATATCTACGTTAAAGTTAATAAACAATAAAAATGAATATTTTTTAATAATAAGGAAGAAAAGATCCAGAAGTAATATGAGAAATATAGAATGGGAAGATATACCTTGTATCAACTTCACCCCACATGTCACCTGAAAAGGATCCATCTTCATTTTGTAAGCCGGCAATGTCTGGCTTATTGGTCAAGTTCAACTCCATATTGCTTCAAATACTCTTTCTGATATATAAAAAATAATAAAGAAATGCTGCATAGAGCAAACACAATACACACATTGCGCCATCTAGTTTAGAAGCCAAGTTTAACAACAGATGTACACATGCAAAATTAGAAACTGCTACCTGATCATTTAAATTAATTGAATTTTCACCCCATTTGAAGTACAAGGATCCCTTCTTTACCCCTGCATAATTCACCATATTTGAGGTATTAAGGTGGCATTCGGAATAAGTGTTCAAAATCCAATTTTAAGGGTTTTCCCATTCCCTTGCCAATCCCATGGGTTTGGCCATTACTGCGGAGTCAGAATGAACATTGTCTTTGATATTCCAGAAGCAGTCTTTTCCAAGATGAAAAAAAAAAAAAA
>CAIGRF010076940.1:26915-40100 GCA_903798235.1 Fraxinus ornus | reverse complement strand
CTGCCCGCGGAACGACCTTGGTATCGGCACAAGTTCCAATTAGTCCGCTCAATTTGATGCCTCTATTTTCAGAAGACTCGAGACTGGAGTTTTCGAAGAGAAATTGGGTATCAAATCGACTGATTGCATATTTCTCTTTGGTTTGAATTGCATATCTTCTCAATTGATGAGCCGCCATTCATTTATTTGTTCAAGGTAGCCCTCCTACATCGTGATTATTTTGATCCAGTCGTTGCCTACAATAATCCATATAGCTAACTCAAATTTGCGAGAAACAACATAACAAACATTCTAATGCATTTCACTCTTAGCCCCTGTTTGATTTGAATAAAAAATAATTTTTTGTAGATTTTAATAAAAGTCGGTGAAATATATAATTAAAAAATTGATAAAGTTTGTGAAATCTGTGAAGTATATAGTTGAGAAAAATGAATTTTAAGAAATGGGAGCCAAACAAGAACTAGGCCCCTGTTTGTTTCCCCGTTAAATTAAAAAAATAAAAAATTAATTCTTTTTCAACCATACATTCACACAATTAAATATTTTATACGTAAACCCAAAACTTTTCCATGTTTTTTAACCACAAATTCTCCAAAAAATCATTATTGAAAACATTAGTTTTTGTCAATGATGGATATCTAACTAGAGACTTGAACAACAATTATTTTGCAATACAAAAAACCTCAAAACATATAATTTTGTAGAAAAACGTATGCATGGGCTTTCTGCAAAACTCAACACATTGCATAAATGGGCCCCAACTGTGTTCCCAAAATTAGGTTGTTGAGCAAAATTTTCTATTTTTCTTTTCCTAATGCATTCATAATTTCATGTTTTTGAAGTCTATTTGAAGATACAGAACTGTGAACATTGGGCACAAAACAAGTTTCAAAAGGGATCTAATATTACATTACTTTTCAACAAACGATGACTCAGCCAGATCAATGGCTCGAGCAAGAGCAGCAGCCTTGTTTTCACACTCACTCTGTTCATCAGCAGGGTCACTGTCAGCCACTATGCCAGCCCCGGCTTGGAGATGGGCAACCCAATCTTGACGCGTGCTCTTATCCTTGTATGAGTACATTGTATCATAACGCATAGAGGTTGGGAATACAATAGTCCTCAAAGCTAAAGCAATATCCATATCTCCAGTGAAAGAAATGCCTCCAAATCCACCACTATATGGCCCACGCCTTGTAACTTCTAGTTGATCTATCAATTCCATAGCTTTCACCTACACAACCAAAGACAAGATTATATTTAGTGCATCCTAGGATAATAAGTGAACTGTTGCTCGACTTATCTTTGAGAAAGACTAAGATAGTATTCAAATGTATTGTTAAGGCCATGTTTGAGCGCGACATCAAGGATATTCCTCTGGCCACCTTGCCTCTTTTTGTCAAGGCCAAAATGTAAGCTTCTTGTAAAGTGAACTCACAAGCCCAAATAATACCTTGGCCTTGGTCAGTCTACCTTGTTGAGCAGGACAGGCAAAAGGTAGGATGTCAGAAGTGGGTACAATGATGATAATAGACGATAAAGGTCCAATTCCATGTCGTGAACCATTACTAGATGATAATATAATAGACTAAAAAGTCCAATAAACACCCTCTAGGTTTTACTTACATATGTACAAAGAGCTTATTTAACTCCCTCTATCCACAGTAGGCCCATTTAACTTCTGCAGTCAACGTATGAATTTTTAATGCAGAAATTCTAGTTAATTTATACATACCTTTGAGACAAAAACTTTTATAATAATAAACTTCCCATCAAATCTACTTTTTATAAGATGATAAATGGTAGAAGTATGTACATAAATTATTGCTCAAAAGAAACTCCAAATTGACTTCAAAAGTCAAATGGGAGAATGCAATCATGATCATTTACTGGGTACTCCACCACTGAGCTAGTTTATACATATTTCAGCTAATTCCAGGTTTTCCTTCAAATTAGACAGCTCAATAGATTAAATTTTTGAATGATCCATATAAGATAAGATTATAAATTAAAAAAATCATTTATTTGCAATGAAAAAGAGAATGAATGACCTTTGGAGCACCACTAACTGTTCCAACTGGCAATGCTGCCCGCAGAGCATCCCAGCTAGTTAAATGATCAAGTAACTCACCAGTAACCTGTGTAATTGATAAGAAACGATACATTATACGCATGTTTGATAATCAATACTAGATAGGAATGGACATTATAATGACAGGATTTTAGCTTTTCTCTCTTATATTATAATGTCCAGTACTAACAGTCCACCTTACCAAACTAACCATATAAATACTACAACTTTAATACCAGCAGATCGATTTTCCCAAGAACAGCTAGTATCTAACAGCATCCAAATTTTTCATCTTAAAAACAATGAAAAGATCCAGACAAATAGTAGTTTCAAAATCCATATACAGGAATTAATTTTGCCATTTTAATGACTATGAATAACCATCATCCTTATCCATTCCTTTCTGATTAAAAAGAACGTCTTTTTTGTTGGGTAACTAGTAAAACCTTCATATGACAACCTTAAATAGCAGTTTAAATCATCCTGTCATGTCAAAAATAATAGCCCTTCCAATAACTCAAAACAAGAATACCAGAAGCAAATGATCTTCTTTTCCACAAAAATATATACTGCTAATATGGATTATATCAAGCAAGAAATACTTACTGTGGAACTGATGTGCATGACATGGGAATAGCGCTCTATGTTCATGAGCTTCTCAACCTTCACAGAACCAGGTTTTGAAACCTACACAGGGGAAAGACTTCTTCATGGCAAATGACAATGAGATTCATAAATGGCAATGTAATACATGATTCAACTTATCAACAAAAAATGTAAATGGAGATTCATAAACCAGGATTCCATGAGAAAACGTGAAAAAATATACTCCCCCATTCCAAAAGCAAATGTCTTATTTTGTGACATTACATGAGATTGTTCCAAGATATGCAAAATTTATATCATAACGTTAGAAATATAAGGAAACAACCTTTCCAACATCATTTCTTCCCAAGTCAACAAGCATAATGTGTTCTGCACACTGTTTTGCATCATGCAAAAGCTGATTTTCCAACATATAATCTTCTTCTGGTGTCTTGCCTCTCCGAATAGTCCCAGCCAAAGGGCGATTAGTGATCTTTCTCTGCCCGAAATAAATAAGACCATGAGAAACAAACATGGAAATAACATGCTGTCAAATGCTTGTAGAGTAAATTTCATCGAAAAAAAGAACAGAAATTACTACCATTTTAAAAAGACATGCAAAATGGAACAGTAGAATTTTCATGAAAGTGCTTAAAAGTTCAAAGGGTAAAACGAAGTACACTTACCTTCTTAAGACGAGTAAGAATTTCGGGACTTGAAGCAACCAGGATACTCCCTCTAGCCTATCTCAATTAATATTTTTGTGGAAAGTCAGAAACAAAACATGAAATGAATCTCTCAGAGACAAATAATTTTAGGGATGAGTAATCAGACTTGTAAATAAGTCATATATGGACTCGGATTAACGATTCTTAATGCTCTATAGACTTCAAATGGATCCGCAAAAGTGTGCCGTTCAAATCGCTGACTTAACACTATCTGAAATATATCTCCAGCAAGGATATGCTCCTTGGCTTGTCTTACTGCTTTCTGATATTCTTCTCTTGTCATGGTGGACTGACTTAATGAAGTGCCAAAAAGGCTAGTAGACAGTTTAACTGAACCTGAAGGTAGCCTAGGACTGCAATTGATAGCCAAGTCAAACATAACAATAAAAAGCAGAAACAAACATAGAAATGTTGGTCTGCCAAATTAGAGCCACACTTACGGCACTATATCATGCACTCTTGACAATAAGGCTTCTAATCGATTCATCCCATCATTGTAGGCCTCTTCAACAGAAGAGAACTGATCCAACCTTACCCAGTGAATCACATATGCTTTCTGTGAGTAATAAATAAGCAAGCATTTCAATATATGATGATTACAAAAACAGAACAATAAAATTCAGACGGCTATCACAGGTGGAGCTAGAAGTCCTAAATTTTTTAAATAGGATGCACCTGTTATATGAGAATTGATAACAAATAAAAATATTCATCTATTGGTACTTACTGGCAAAATGAGAAATTTGCATTTCTCATTGTATTAGAGCTAGTGCGATTCAGTTTCATATAAATGAGTTTGCTTTTCAAGTTATATAGAACTAGCATTGCGAACCATCTAATTCAAAAAGATAACTCTCCTCTTATAGGAGATTGTGTCTTTGAATCGTACTAATTATCTTTCAATAAGGAATGTGCCTTTGAATCACCTCCATCTCAGGACACGGCTTTTCAAAGAAATTCCGTCTAATGAGAAAATTGTATGAGCAAGGACGCAACTTGTATATAGTATATCTATTACAAGTGGTGAGCTCTATAAATTAGAGAGAGCCTTGTATCAAAATGCCATGTTTAACAAAACAACGAAATTTTAGAAGGCAGTGAGAGAACCTTCTCCACATGATCAAACACGATCACATCGTCATAAAGGCCTAGATGAATATCAGGAAGGTTTCTGTCATCCTTGGGAGCATTTGAAAATGGTAGCTTTTTCTTTTCTACATAACGCACTGTATCATATGAAAAATAACCAACCCAACCACCTGTTTGAGAAATAATATAATGTTAATGAACTATAATTCACATCCATTTCAAGGACAGAGTCGTTTTTTTCATTTAAAGCAAGGAGTTAAAATATTCTCTCTCAAACAAACATTATTTTTACATTGAATTGAATCGCCTTTAAAATACAGTCAAGAGAAATTATGGTTATTTGAGAGACCATCAGGAAAAAATAAGGATTGCCAAGTCCGGGTCCAAACAAAGTTACTACTTGTTATTCGAGGTCAAATAGGAAACTAATGAATGGTGTAAAGAACATAATATTTAAGTAAATCTTGGTCCGTAAACCAAGTGTACCTGTAAAACCTTAACAAATATATCAATATATCTGCATCTATGCATCTATGCATAAGTAAATATCTTCAGTTTTCGACTGAGTCTTATTGATCTTTCTTGTCAACCCTGCTCAGCAGATATTGTGCCTGATTTGCCGTTTATTTAAAACATTAATCTGGATCCATAAACTCAAGGAAAACTGATAACATATCTTAAGATAAAGCACATCACCAAAAAACTGTGTCGAGTGTAAGATGGACTTTTCTCTTTTGTAGTGCCTTCATAGGGACTACCTTACTGTTGGTTAGATAGTCATTGAAGATTAAACTGCCATGCATGAGAAAATGATTTTTTTCTCTGTATTTCAACAAACTTTATAGCAAAATTTAGCAACTTTCAATCTGATGGCGGCAGTGAGTTCTTTAGTTCTCAAATTGAAGATAAATTGCTTTAGAAAATATTAAGAAAGTTTTTTGACGCATGGTTCTCAGGTTGTGAAACTTCTTGGCTTTATTGATGGGGGGTGGTCCACGGATTTGAGTGAGAATGAAATTCTTATTATCTTACCGGCCCGAAAATACTATGAGGTGCTCGAAAATGTTCGAAATAGTTGAATAGAAGGAGCACTATGACTATAGCCCTTCGTAAATTTACCAAAGACAAAAATGATTTATTTGATATTATGGATAACTAGTTACGAAGGGACCGTTTTGTTTTTGTAGGCTTGTCTTGTCTATTGCTCCTTCATTGTGCCTATTTCACTATAGGAGGTTGGCTCACAGGTACAACCTTTGTAACTTCATGATATACTCATGAATTGGCCCGTTCCTATTTGGAAGACTGTAATTTCTTAAACGGCCGCAGTTTCTACCCCTGCTAATAGTTTTAAAAAGAGGTTTTTAAATGTACCGCTTAAGAAAAGTGACGAGACTAGCATAAGTCATATACAATAAGACCTCTCTATAGTGATACTCTATATAAGAATAATTCCAATGTAGTCATATAAAATTTGGTCCCAACTTGGGCTAGTCATACATAAGAATAAACTCCACATTGTAATAAATTATAATTTTTCTAGGCCCCATCTTAAGGAAATTGCTTCCACATAGTAATAATTATCATAATATTGCAAAAAATATATGCTTGTGTTTAATTAAAGGTTTAAGACGAAATAGAGCATTTATCTAATGTTGATTGGGACCAAAAAAATATATGATATGTTATATTAAAGGTTTAAGATGACTTTGCACATTTTCAACACTACAGAGATACATGCACTAGTCTTTTGAAATTGTTTCTTATCTCTTTTATCAATGTCTATACCTTGGATTTGACATTCTCTTAATTAATTATTAATTTAGTTCAAATTTTACCCCTATACCACTTGCACTAAGGATAACTTAATCAAAACAATAACTTATGTAACTACACCTCTATAAAGTATACCTCTTCATAGTAATAAAATTTAGTTTGATCTCAACATTATAACTATAGAGAGGTTTTACTATATCTAAAAGAAAAGGTCACCCCAAAATCACAAGTAATGAGGTTCAATTCTGCTAACTTAACCATGGAATAGCCCATTATAGAGTTGGAGCTGGCCCCAAAGAAGTATCGGATTAAGCATTGTCTAGTTCATTAAGTGGAGAGTTGTTCTTCTGAGTTAGCTCCTTGAATGCAAGTTTTATGCTTCTTTAGATTTTTTTGAACAATGAAAACATTGATTTCTCCTAAAACAAAACAGCTCCTTCAATAGTTATTATGATTTTGGATTAGGTAGGTGTAGCTCCTAGTCTCAAGCAACTGAATAACAGATGTGAAACAAAGACCAAGTGATGGAGATCAAGAGGTAAGAATTAGTAATAGATTTTAATTAGGATTTTAAAATAGAGTTTGATTCAAAATATATTATTTAGATTAGATTTGATTTGATTTGCTATTTTGATAAAATTCTAGATTAGGTAGAATTTGATTTGATTTGATTTGATGTTCTTCCAATTTCTTGTTCTATAAATAGAGGGGTTTTGTTCAACGTAAAAGACAACCTGATTATATGAATTAAAGTGATTTTCCTCTTACCCTCAATTCTTCTCTGCTTGAACCCCTTTCCTTTCTTATTCTCTCTCTTGTTCATTAACAAATTATACGCATCCTACATCACTAAGACTATTGAATGGAGAATGCACAATTATTTGGAAAAGAATAGGTGAACAGTGATTTTGGGACTGGTTTCTATGCCCAAGTCCAATGGATATCTAGTTCTCTAAAATTCAGCGCCTAAAAATCTATGTTTTTAAAACCAACCTGGAAACCGAACCATAAAAAAAATAAAGGTCTAAGGTCAATTTTTCAACCACACATTCTTCAATAATATAATATTTTCCATCACATCAATAACTTTTCCTTCTTTTTCAACCACATATTTCTCATCACATCACTTCATAAAAATGCATTCTTTCATTATAATCACCAAACACACTCTTAGATTAGATTTGATTTGATTTGCTATTTTGATAAAATTCTAGATTAGGTAGAATTTGATTTGATTTGATTTGATGTTCTTCCAATTTCTTGTTCTATAAATAGAGGGGTTTATTCAACGTAAAAGACAACCTGATTATATGAATTAAAGTGATTTTCCTCTTACCCTCAATTTTCTCTGCTTGAACCCCTTTCCTTTCTTATTCTCTCTCTTGTTCATTAACAAATTATACGCATCCTACATCACTAAGACTATTGAATGGAGAATGCACAATTATTTGGAAAGGAATAGGTGAACAGTGATTTTGGGACTGGTTTCTATGCCCAAGTCCAATGGATATCTAGTTCTCTAAAATTCAGCGCCTAAAAATCTATGTTTTTAAAACCAACCTGGAAACCGAACCATGAAAAAAATAAAGGTCTAAGGTCAACTTGATGCCAAAAATAAGAGATAAATATATACACACTAAAAAAAGAAGAAAAATAAAAGACTAGCACAACATTTAAACAAAATAAATTAAGTGTAAAATTTTGAAAGATGAATGACTAGGCCAACAGCTATGTTCATTCTACACTATAATAAAAAGCCCACAAAACTGATCTATGACATCATTGATTGGTACTAAAAAAGATACACCCAACTACCTCATACCCCACTGTACCCACTTATCATATTTTGTAATGGGAGTTTTGTTTATCCAACATCAGAAGTCTAAGAAAGAAACTAGAAAAGAATAGCCTATAAAAGGCGCCCAGGGTTAGGGGAATACAGTGTGCCTGGCTGTGCTCTAAGCACGTGGTTCAACAATTTTTAGTTTTTAAAAATAAAATCTTCTTAAATAAGAGCCCCAAAAAAAAGGGTCAAACCATTACCCTTTTACACAGATTACAGTTCAACAAGGCATTCACCAATTTTCTGATAGCCACTTATAACATGCAACCAATCCGATTTGAGGTCCAGATTCCTGTTTCCCCCATTAAACAGGGAGGGCTGGCCAGGCCATTTTTCGAAGAATAGCTAAAAACATTATTCTTATGGGAAAGTGGTCGTGGCACTTTATGTTAGAGCATGCTCCCTCTGGAATAAGGTTATTAATGGTGACTAAGCCAAGGCCAACAACAAAATGAGTGGGACACCAAGACCATTATCAATGTCACTCATCAGGTACATCAAAGGTTATGTCCTGGACATGAAGACAAAATAAATGCTTTTCTCCTAATGTTTGTTCATGTAAACATCACAGTGAAGCCATGATCATCCATTTTTGCATTGTATTATGGCAAGAAAATGATGAAGATTTTTCATTTTCAGTGGTAATCCACTTTTCCCCAATTGTTCTCACAAAAAGTTTCTAACAGACTTCTATAGGTTCGATAGTCAAGCAGATTGCTATTGTTGAGATGAGCAAACAGTTACTTGTATAAGCAAAGAGACATGCTAGGACAGTTGGTAATAACCACTATGTTTCATCCTTAATTGAATGGATAGAATGAATTTGCAGTGCAACTGCTAGTGATAAAGTATGTTGAAAAAGTAGGAACTTAATTATTTTCAATTTAACTTTAAAATAAAAACTGTGAAGAATCTGTGTCTTAAAAGGAAGATATAAAAATGCCTGAAACATTCAAAAAAAAAGTATAGGTATACAGTCATAAATGTAGGAGTAACTTTCTTCTCAATTAAATTGGAAAAGAGTTGCTTTCTCGGCTTCTTGATGGCACATGGCTTCAAGGGGATTTTACGGTACATTAATTATCACCTATGAACCTAGTCGAGACTCCTTTTATTCGAAAACTGTATTGAGACTAATTTCCAAATACATGAGTTATTATTTTCAATATTTTTACCTTTGATGACTCCCTGTCCAGTAATATTGTCCTATTTTTCCTTCTTTTAACAAAAATCTTTTATTCAAACCTTTTCTTATCAGATACTGCCTAGTAAGTTTAACATTCTTCGTGCAAATCCAAAAAGACATATGAAAGGGTAAAAAGTATAACTGGTTACCACAAAATGCTTCTGGGAGCTCGTCGATGCCTTGAGGCTTCCATTTCTCCATAACCCTACGAGGAATAGCCATCGGATCCTCCTCAAACACCTCTGTCCTCTGTCCCTCATGGTGGTCCAATAAGGTCACCTTATTCTCTTTTGCAACAACTTCCATGGTTGGCTGAGCCCCAATCACACTATATCGCCCCTAGGATAGTTGTTCCACATCAATTAAACCAATACAAAGGGGAAAAAGAATAAACACATCTACATAAATGAGTAAAGGGAGAAAGAAACTTTTGGCAAAGAGTGAATTAATTTTTCTTTAGTTGAGATAGCGGTACAAAGACATAAAAAGCATATAAAAATCGCCCATTTAGAGATTACTAGATGATGTGGGATACTTAAAATACAAAATCTAGAACAAATAAAAATATATCACTTTTTTCTTCTTTTCGTCCTTTTTTGGTGGGGTGGGTTGGTATTTATGTTTGCACTAGAGTTGTTTGGTAACAATGCCCGAGGTTTACGCTCAGAGGTGCACCTCGTCAAGGAGTTCATTACAAGCCTCAAAGCTTACACTTCTTTGTCAAAGCTTATGTCTTGACTTACTGAGCGCACATCTCACGGCTGTGTGCTCCATAGTCTTGCCTTTTATGGTTTTTTATTTTACTGACCTCAACATTTTTGGATAGGTTAATAGGTTTCTAGTGGAAACTTTTAATTAGGTTTTCCCACTTTTAATTCAACTAGTTCAATTATTTATTGTAATTAAATTAAAACAATGGAATAAACCTATTTTAAGTCACAAACGGTAATAATTGAAGGTTAAAGGCTGACTTTTGTTACTTGTGTATGTGGTTGAATTTAAGTGGGATTTGGGAAATATTCCTAGTACATTAGGTTAGGAATTAGTTATCCTTAATAAACAGGTTAATCTAAATTAATCCACCTATAAAAACTAGTATTATCCTAATTTAATCTCCCATCACCCATGGATAAATCATTGCACAGAGAAGAGATATTATTAAAAAGATTATAAGAGAGAAAGTGCAATAAAATTCAGAGAACGAAAAAATATAGGGAGGAAGGAAGAAAAAGAAAGACTGCACGAGCGTCCAATTACGATTCAAGTTTTCTTTCAAGACTTCATTCTTTTACTTCAATTCAAGATTTTTTCACAGGATTCAAATAATTTTTTTAAGATAAAACGAGCTCGAGTACAATACAATAACAAATGGGGTATGGATCTTACGTACCCAAGTGTTTTTGTACAAGTGCTGAAGTGTTTTTGTATGGATTTTAGTTTTCATCTTTTAATGGTTTAAGTTAGAAACTAACATGTTTTATGTAATCCTATAAGTGAGGTTGAGATGGGTCTTGTGGTTAGAAATCACGAGGTATGCAGATCTATACAGATAACTAGCCCACAATAGTTGGGTGGCCTAATTGGGAGGTTGAGACCGTCAGTTTCTACTACACTAGTTCAAAAAGTTATGTGGCATGTTTAATTGCTTTCTCTCTACGTTAAATTATGATAACTATTGGCATGACCCATATTGAGAATATTCTATGCTCACTTCATATTAATATTTCTATTTATGCATAATTGATTGGACCAGGATGTGGAGAATTGTTGTCGGGGTCGGATGTTGGATCAAATTTGATTTAAGTGTTTTATTATTTAGCAAGAAATTTACTTACTAAAAGCTGAGACTTTTATTAGATTGAAAATTCTTTGACAGAATTATTAAACTTTTAACATTTTTTATTTAGGTTACCTAATAATTTACCTTGCAGAGTCCTAAAACAGATTCTCAAACAACAATAAAAAGAATGTTTCTGAGTGACCCTTGGAGTGCTAGCTTCCAGTGAGTTGTAAATAATCCAAAACAACTAGCAGAGGCTTATGTGCAGATCACTTGCTTATTATGTCATCAGTTTACCATAACTAGCAAAAATACATTAACTTCGTATAAAAATTTGCCAAAAAAGCAGGAGAAAATAGAAACTTACAACGCTGGAAGCATTCAAGCCAGGTTCAACTGACTCGAATAGAAAGCTAGGGGCCTCCCTGTCATCTTCCTTCACCAAGCATCGGTACGCCAGCACCGGAGTCAAGTGATCTGAAAATATTGGCTTATATAATGGAATCAAATTCCCATCTTTCGCTGCTTCCTTGAACTTGACCAAGTGGTCCACTGCACTCAACATACCTAGTCAAAAGAAGTTATAAAATAGAGGACAAATTGTATATACTTCCTCCACTTATAACCGATCTTATCGTGGTTCCTCTTAACACTACCTAGTCAATGCATACTTACAGGCTAGTTTATTTACATCTTTATGGCTTTATATATAAAAACAATGCACAAAAATAGATAGAGTACAACGAAATGTTAATCAAATGCTACAATTAAACATTTTCTGAACTCTTAACAGTCCTTTATTCTAAATTCATTAATTCAGAAAGGATCCAATTTGAACATGAGACCTATCGGTTAACCGCAGAGCACCCTACATTCTGTAAAATTATATTAATCACTATAAAACTCATATCTCCATGAAACCCATAATTCAAATGCAAATAAAGTAAATTGAAGAAAAACAGTAAACCCACCTAATGATGGTGCGGAAACGCAACATTTCACAGTGCGAACAGTGCGAAATTTGGTTGTTAAGGTGGTACAGTAATTGGATGAAATAGAGTTGTGGGAAAGGAAGGAACCTGGACAGTAAGAAAGGGAAGGCAGGGCTAGGGCTTTCATTTTAGTGCAGATTTTTTGAGTGTGTGAAAGTTTTTCTCAATATATTGCAGCAGTATTTGACAAGTTGTTAATTATAATTAATAGCCCTATTAATTTTTTAACTATTTAGACCTGATTCTATTTATTTATTTTTTTTTTTTCAAAATACATTTTTATTTCTCTTCTTTTCAACTACACATTCTTCAATAAAATAATATTATACGTAAATCTAAAAAAAATTCTTACTTTTAACCATATATTTTCCATCAAATTATTTATTTAAAAATGCTTTTTTTTTTGCCAAAAGAAATTGGACACGAAACAGGTTCTAAAAGCATATTTTCATTGACCATATATAAGCAAATGTGGATCACGTGTGCTTCGCTTTTCAAAAACTGCTCGTTTTTCCCGTTTGTGTTCATAGTGGCTTAAATTCATTCCCTTTGATGTTGACTGAAATATACTTCAATAACGAATGAAACAATATAGTTTGGCCCATATCAATTTAAAATAGTTAAATATTTAATTAGTTATTCAACTTATACCTACGTCACATTTTATTCACTAAACTTTAAAATGTTTTCGAGTGGAATTGAACTTTAACACTGTACTACTTCACTCACTCACCGTGTTTCATTAATCACTAAAGTTTTTAAATAATTTATGATGGTCACTGAAATTTAATATGTTACACTCCATTAGGGCTGGACATGGATCGGTTCGATTTGATTCTGAAGAAAATCGAACCTACACAAAACTTTCGGGTATTTAATAAATGGAACAGTCGGGTCCAAATATAATTATGGAACCGTTCGGTTCAGTTCCTTTCGTTTCGGTTCAGTTCTACATAAATACAACTAATTACATTTTCATTCTTAACTTTTACAAATTAACGTAATTCAATTTAAAAACATATAAATAACAAGTTGTCCAATGAGATTAATTCAATAAATACAAATACCAAAAAGTAGATATTAATATTAAAACTCGGTGATCTATATCAAAGTTACAAAAAAACTAATTTGACTG
>CAIGRF010076939.1:13008-27368 GCA_903798235.1 Fraxinus ornus | reverse complement strand
GGTTTCAAACAGGGGCTAAGTTTTGTTATTTTTCTTCACTCTTGATGGATAATAAAGGCGAGAACAAAATTAAGTTGTTTAATTTCAAATGGAATCATTGGCTACGGAAAGATGCTTTACGTGCATACCGAAGAAGAACTTCGTGCAGCAAGCGGAGTAACTCCGCACTACTCGGAGATCCGCACTGTGCGGAGTGATCTCCGCACAGCGCAGAGTCATTCACTCCGCACTATGTGAAGTCACACTCCGCACTGTGTGGTGTACTGTTTTGCTAAAAAAAAAAAAAACCACTCAAGTAGCACTACTATCTATAGAGGTTAATGAATAGAACTCATTTTTCTCTCGAAAACGTGAACGAATTGCCTATGTTACTATTATGATGACGAGGATGAGGTGGAATTCTAAAAACATTGTACTTTAAAACAATGACCAGAAAGATATTTCACTGTCTTTCTTGAGACGTGAATATTTTAGAATATTAACTAATATAAGGTTATTGTAAAAATAATCGAATCATGCTATGGTGTTAGATGCCTTAACATAATTTTTAACATAACGACACATGACATTCAATTATTGAACTATTTTAAACATAGTCAGATTATTTATCAAATAATTTGTTGTCACCTTGAATCATGTCACCGTATATCTATATCTATTAAATTTCTGTTGACAAAGTGGCAAAATCCTCAATAATTCACTACCTTTGAGCCTGTTGAGTCCCATTATTCTGTCAAAATGTATTTTAAAATAGTGATTTGACGAAAAATGTGTGGTTAGAAAAACGAAGAATTTTTTGAATTTACGTATAATATTATTTTATTGAAAAATATATGATTAAAAATAAGAGAAATAAAAATATATTTTAAAAATAATAGGGACCAAACAAGAGCTTTCATCCTCTTTAAAGAAATTTCATGAAAAAAAAATAAAAAAAATCTAAGGGTGTGTTTGATAGGGGACCTTTTACATTGAAATGGGAAAAATGATTCCATTTTCCAACTTTTAAGTTGTTTGATGGACAATATTTTGCCTAGAATTCCTTTTCCACCTGACAACCTGATGCGCCACTTTTCTTGCTTTTTTAAGGAATTTGTTTTCTTTGGTTTTTGGTAGGGATCTGATTTTCCATCTTTTTTTTTTCTTTTTTTTTTTGATATTTGGCAATTGGAACAAATTCCAAATACAATGGTAAAAAAATCTATTTATTTAATCGACAATTTGCATGCAAAATAAAGCCAAACGAATACAAAAAAAATTCAATTATTTTTTTACTTTTGACAATCTAAACAAATTTTATCACCAATTCTAATAAATTGTATCCCTTTAATTGAAAATTTCCATGAAAAATAAAGTCAAACGGATCATGTGAAAAATTATACCAATCAAACACAATTAATGATAATTTTCAGTAAAATATTTTCTAAGCAATTCAATTTTCAGTTAAACATTTTATTTTGACCATTTTTTACATTTGCAATCAAAACACCGTAACAACGGAAAAGCAGACAGAAATAAATTATTGATTCTAATTATTGTCCTTTAGAATCAACTCGTCTCCCGAGAAAGGTCTTAATTCTTAAACTCTGTTTGTTTTCCCTTTTCTCTCCGCCGCAAATCGCGCTCCACCTCACGCGCCGCCGTCACCGGCTAGATCAAACCGCCACCGCCATTTAACTGACCGATACCGCTCATTGGCTGCCCATAACAGGGTTGAGAAAAACCCCATTTCCAGGTTCTTTAACCAAATTCCAAAAACCCATTAGATAGATCAGTGATTATATATGCAGTGCTCGTGAATGTCAACAAACGCGCACATTTCTATATCCCGTAGTCTATATTTCTTTTTTGAGCTGTATGCATTTCCATAGAAAGCGGGTTTTAGATTGTTCTCTATTGTATTGAATTGATCTTATGGTGTCATTTACTTGAATTGGGGGTATGAATTATGGATTTATTTTAAATTGAAATGTATATTCACAATTTGGGGTTATATATGATAGAAGTAAGTTAAGTTGCATAAATTTTAAATTTTTTGGTGGGTTTATTGTGGTAATTCTAATAGCTAAAGCATTCAGTATAAAGATCCTTTCTTGATAGCTTGGATGTATCAGACTAAATTGGACGCTTATAGTGCTCTTTGGTCACTCTGGCATCTTGTTTTTAGTTCTGAAAACGACAATTAATTTCTAACCTTTTCATCTACTCTCTTTGAAATTCAGTAAAAAGCAATTTTATAAACTACACTTCATTTATTTGGTTGAATGGGTGGGATGACTTGGTTAAGCTGCAAGTTCTCACAGTTGGAAATGGGAAATAGATCAAGTTTGTTTTCAAATTTGGCATAACAACTATAACATTTTGGCTGTCATTTTGAATAAGGACATACCGATACAGTAGCTGAAACAGCTGAAGTTAATGATCTTAGGGGTAATCTTTTATTGATGAGTGTTGGGGAGTTTCACGAGTACAGGTGCCATATGACCAATTGTTAGCTTGAAGCTCTATGAGTTCGGACTGAGGTGGGCTTCTCTGACATAAGAAGATGGTTTGTGTAAAGAAAATAAGGTTAGGCTTACCATTAGACTATGATAGTTACCTTGGACTGACATGGATTTTGGGATTTGTTATTAGCTAGTGGAGGAAGATTTACTGTTGGTTATCCATAGAAGAGATTTGTCATACATGGTTGCATTATTAGGTACTATAGATTTGTAGAGTGTACTTGGTATTGACAGAAGACATTAGCATCTGGAATACGTATTCTTTGATGACTTGTGAATTTTCAAAAGCTCAGTATAGAGATTCTAATTACTTGCCATTATTTTTACGAGAAATATACCTTATGAAAACGAACAACATCGTAATTTTTAAATTTTTCAATCTAATCTTACATTTTCAATTTTATTTATTCCATAATTTATTTTAACAGAAATCCTTATTATTTGTAAAGTTTTATATTTGACTATGATATGTCTAGAGAAAATAGCAGATTTGTTGTCGTCGCCTGTAAATAGGCTAACCATGTACGTGAATAATCAGTCCTTTTCAATATCCTTAGATCTTTTCTCATTGAGAGCTCTATTTTATTTTTTTGGTGCATTCCGACATTTCTGAGCAATTTATGCTGTGTAAACCGGCACGGTCTATAACAATTGAAACCTCGTTGGGTTGCTTGAGAACCAGAAGTTTAAAGTTTCTCAGTCAAAATATGAGTGCTTACACTTGTCAGTTTGATGCTTATGTTTATCTTGAATGGATGTGCAGATCCTTCAGCTAATGGTTAATTTTAACTAATAACACAAAAACTGGCACTTTTAAGAATGTTAACTGACTGCTTGCATCTGTCAGCTATATGTGTACTTTTATGTTGAAAGGATAGTTAGATCCTACAGCTAATAGTTAATTTTAACTTGAAAATTTTGAAGAACTTTGATTTATGATTTTATCTAATTCTCTTAATCAAGATATCTTCTGTCTACAAGCTCAAATTGTTATGACTCTAATTGTGTTGTGTATGGGGGATCCCTCAACAATTATCAGAAAGGAGAGTTTTTGTAATTTCAAGAACAAGAGGGGCAACTGTCAAGATTGTTTGTCCAGGAAAAAGTTATTGCCAAGTTTAACCCCATTTGAGCCCCATTTTTTGGGGGAAAAAGTGATTTTTTGGAAAGTGTGGTTAACAAGTAGGATTATTATTATTATTATTTTTTTTAACGTGTAAAATTATTTTATTGGAAGAATGTGTCGTTGAAAACGAGTTTGGGAAAAAAATTAGTTTTTAAATGGAGTTCAACAGGGGCTTAATTTCTGACTCGGATGATTTTTGTTTATAGTTCTATTCTTCAGTAATATTTATAGCCTGGAAGCTAAATTTACAAAGCTGTTATTGTTTCTTTGCAAATTTCATTAGAATTAAAATGTAGTCAGTTTTTAGTTAGTTCTATTATGATTTCCTCTCAATGCTGTTTCTAATGGTGCAGAAGCCTTTGGTGAAGGTGGTCACTTTTGTCTGAGTCTTCTCTTCTACTCTCGCTAGCAGGCATTTCGAAACATCCTTCTTCCAAATCAGTAACTTGGGTGCTATATTATTGAAATTCCTGAAATCTCTTTTCCTTGAAAACCAAACCTGACCTAAAAAAATTGGGTCTGGGTACAAGGAACTAGAGGGATGCAAATTTTCATCGCACAAATTCACAATTAATGTCACTTTTACTTCAGCATTTGAGATGGATGATATCCGGTTTTAATAGATCAGCAACAGTAAACCCTAAGAGGTTGGAGAATACTGATGTGAAGCCTTTGCCTCTCCTCTTGCCAGAGCAGAAGCAACAACTACCAGTGAAGCCCAACAATCTCAAAACTAATTATAAAAGGCCTAATAAGCCAATGTTGGAGGCTGTGCATGAGATTGCCATTTATATTCATCGATTTCACAACCTAGACCTATTTCAGCAAGGGTAAGCATAATATTAAGTTGCCCTCCTTTTCTTTTCTTTTTCATTATTTGGTTATGTTGGTTTAGCTTTTGTTTCCAATTTTCAGATGGTATCAAATTAAGATTACAATGAGGTGGGAAGATGGTGATTATGGTTCTTTGGTAACTCCGGCTAGAGTTATTCAATATGAAGGTACCGAGTACTTGTTGGGTTTGTGATCCCTATTTATTTCTAAATTGGTCACTTGTTTGGATCTATTTCACTGAATTGTGTTTGATGAACAGATCTAAGAGCTACACTTATTGCCAAATTATCTTTTATCTGTACAGCTCCTGAATTGGGATCTGATGATGTACATGGAGTGTGGAGAATTGATGACACAGACAACAGTTTTTCAACACAACCTTTCCGTATCAAATATGCAAGGCAGGATATTCTTTTGTCCATGATGGTCTCTTTCAACTTATCTCTCAGTGAATTTGAGGTAGTAATCTTATCCTTTATTCCTTTTTGGGTATTTTGCGCACTTCACAATCGTGCATAGACTAATTTTTTTATATTTTTATGTGTACTTTGTGAGGGGTGATATAGAAAACTGAATAAAGGTATATAAATATTTTGGAGACAAGCTGTCTAACTCGTCAAGTGCAGCCAAAAACCAAAGGAAAATTGCTTATTAAATAATAAATATGTCAATGATGTCATGAACTGAAAGAGTAATTATCCTTCTTAGAAGAGATGTCAACCCTTATTTGGTTTAGGTGGATCATTTACACGAGTACAGCCCTTTCTGACATAAGTTTATTAAAGACCACTTTTGAAAGATGTAATGTTAGTCTCTCATATCCTTTAAACATGTTTGAATGCATATATACCTTCAGATTTCAGTGCTATTGGTGTATCACAGCAACTGAATGGGTATTATGATTACCAGGGTCCATCCACATTAGCTGTTATTCTGAAATTTGAGCTCATGTATGCTCCTGTACTTGAGAAGAGGTTAGTGGATAATATCTATATTTTCAATGTTTCCGTTCTTCAGCGATATATTGTACGAAACCGTGCAAGCATTTGGTGGGGTGAATATTTAAGCACATTAATGATTAAACTTCATTTAGGCTTTGTACTTGGTGATTTTAGAACACGATTTGCAGGTCTAATTTGCAGGTGTCATTGGATGCAAGCCCAACTGCAGTCCATGAATTTCGGCTTCCCCCTAAAGCTCTTTTGGGGTTGCATTGCTATTGCCCAGTTCATTTTGATGCTTTTCATGCTGTGTTAGTTGATATAACTGTACATGTGTGCATGCTGAAAAGTGAGGTTTCCTCTGTTTCCCTGGAAGAACCAAGGTTTGTAATAACTTCCATTTTATTTTTTTTATTTTTTTGTAGCAACTTCCATTACCTAGGTATTAAATTTAATTTTTGTTCGATGTTTCAAAACTCATTATTGGTGTTTTAATTATTTTTAGGATGTTCACTTTGATTACTATTGATTCTTAGCAACTCAAATAAGCTTGTCTCATGTTTTTGAATAGGCTTTTTAATTTCATGTCTTATTGTTGAATTAAATCTGTTGAACTGATTAAGGCATTTGTTTTCTTTCAGTGATTCTGGAGCTGATGAAGATGCTATTGTTGGACATTGCGATAAGTCAAAGCACGTAAGTAGTGTTCCAGGATGTCTGTTCTAGAGTCAACTTTTCCTTGCTCTTCCTATTGAACAGAATTCTCATCTTATTGTGTTTATTTAAATTTTTTTTGGTTGGATAATTATTTGTCTATTACTTTTACATAATCTGCAATTCTATGTTGATTCCATAAATTCTAAAGTATCTTGATATGCTACGTAAATAAGCCCCTTAGACACCATTTTTAACAAATCTGTCATTGAATCCTTTCTATATAGATAATGCGATCTACTTTTATATTTTTTTGCTTATGTGATCTGTATGCTATCACATCACTTAACCACCTTTTTGAATCAATGTTACATACCCATTGAATTTAGATTTCCCATCAACATACAGAAATTTCAATTTGAGTTGCTTCTGGTCATGTGCATCATTTCTTTTTCCTGCAAAGGATCTTAGAGAACAAAATTTTTGTTGACATTTTTTTTGGGTTTCTAAAACAGGACATGCTTGTCAAAGAATTATCAAGTGCTCGTGACATACTCATTGAAGAGCTACAAAAGCTTAGCAATGCTATCAATCAACCAATTGATATGAAAGATGTTAACCGATTATGTGATATCAATTTAAGATCTGATCTGGAAAAAACCAATGCTGAAAGTTCTGGACAAATTTCAAGCAACCTCCAAAATGTTTCTGAGGTCCTTTTACCGATTCGATGCTATTAAAATTTAGTCATATCTGTTGAGCTTTTGCCGCTTCAAAATATTGCGTAACTGTTTCTAATGTCACGTTTTGTTGTGAGCTATGATCATCAGATATTTGTTGCTTGAACAGAAACCAAATGGTGGGGTTGATTTTCAAGCAGATGGTTTTCCAAATTCCTTATCTAAGGATACACCTAGCTCATTTGATTCAATTGGAAATCAAATTTTCTACCTATGGAGTATGTTTCTGAATTTTCACAGGTTTGTTTTTACTCTTCATACTCCATTTTATTGAACAATGCATGTCATTTTCTACTTTTTGTAACACAACCTTTTAATTCCATTTTTTCTTTGTCCCTTAAAAATTTACATAAACTAGTATAAAAGAAGATGTTTTTTAATGGTCAAAGTCAGTTTTCTCCTTTTCATAATGGATTTATATAACTGAGTTATGAAAATTTTTGCTCGTCGTGGGGACATAGGAAAATATTTGATGTGGAGCAAGAAGTGCAAGGTATTTGGGGTTTTAATTCCTAGAGATGATTATGGTACAGTCAAGAGTGAGGACGGTGAAATTTGAAATAGTCAATTAATGTATCAAACATGCATTTAAGAGTGTTTACTACTTCTAAGAAATTAAAAGTTGTGCTCTAAATCAAGTCAAAAGATGCGGTTGGTAGATGGCTCTCATTGAATGTTGTATTTCAAGAAAATCACAATATGGGGGATTTGTTTCATGCTATTTCACTTATCTTTTAATATGAAAAACTTTAGAAATCAGGTGAAAAGACATAAGATTCTTTTTATGCTTTAGTGACTTCGAATTTAGAGCTCAAAGAAATCAAGATAAAGATGTATAGAGTATGGATCTGGTGAACAGTACCCAATAGCACTGCTCATGGATTTCGTGAAATTTTTACTTGTTAATGGTTTGAGTACTATAAAGAAAGAAAGAAAACTAGGCATCTCACTTTGATCCCATGGCATCACGTCAAGGGTTTCACTGAATCATGCAGTCAAATTAGCATCACAAATCAGTTCTCCATTTTGTTGCAGAAGCAATGTAACAGTTTAAAAACTTTAAATTGACTCAAGAAGTGCTGTATCCAGCAGGATAAGAATCCCCAATTAATTTGTCCTAGGCACGCTAAGATTGATAAAACCATTACTTAACCCCAAGAAACGCTATTCTCCAGAATTTCTGCAAAACATTATATATATGCTCGCATAATAATTACTTTATCAAAAAAGTCAGATTTAATTTAATTAGTTGAAGTGCTAATTTGAATGATCAAATATCTTAAGAAAGCTTGCAATAATCCTAACATTCTCCCTTTATACTCGCTTCTATTGCCTGCATTAGTAGTCTTACCTGTATAGCATCCAAAGGGTTTACTGGAAAATCACCAGCCCATGATGAACTACTGCTTCAAACTTTCTTTCTTGACCGTTCTCCCAGTGGCAGGCTGCTTCATTGTGCTTGCGGATCCTAGTCATGAAGTTGCCAGACAAGGGCAGATAGTACAGAATTTTAAGGACCACATCCTTGGAAAGGGAGAGATACTGAATTTTTTACAAATATTTATAGTATTATATTTTAATTGTCACTGAAAGGTAAGAGTTAATTGCTCACTGAATGAGTTTGACAATTGGACCCTTCTTATGAGTCTTATTTGAGCTGTAGACGTGGTGTAAATTTCTAATGTGTAAAACTTGGAATTATGCCATATTAAACTTACTATGGAGGAAAAAAGGATTATTATTTCCCCGTTGTTCATCTCATGTAATTGTTAAGACTGATAATTTTATCAGTGCTTGCCAATGAGTGCATCATTTCAGTATTGATCCTATTTCGACTTTCCAGGGCTAACAAAACAAAGATACTTGAATTTCTGTGCAACCAATGGGCTATTGATCGTAAAGCTGAATGGTCAATCTGGATGGTTCACACTAAGGTTGAGATGCCTCACCAGTATATAAGTAGTGAGGTGGCTGAGTCTTCTTACCATGCATTGCATGGTAGAGCACCTGTTCTACGGAAGTTAACTGGCGATGTAATTGCACTAACACTTCTTATTTGTTCATAATCGGCAATTCTTCTCTTAGCTATGTATTCCGGGGTTTTATTTATTTTTTCTAGTGATCTGTGCAGCCTGTCCAGACTGCGGCTATGCGAGCAGAGCTTCATAGGCGAAGTATTGCACAAATGAGGGTGAGTTCTTATAAAGAGTGCAAATTAATATTATCTTCAGTGTGTTGGGTGTTTGAGCAGGTATTGCTTCTTAACAGATCAACAATCGGTGTATTCAAGATATGCATATATTTGGAGATCCATCTCGCATTCCCATTGTAATTGTAGAACGTGTTGTGGATGTACCTTTGCGTTCAGGCAGTGGAAATTCTTACTTCAGCCAACTGGACCAAAAAGCTAAAAGCAGTCTAATCTCTGGCGGTGACTCTACTCCCACAAACAAGTTATCTGTTGCCAGCACTCGTCAAAGCAGTCGCGTCCTGAAGATTGTAGTTTTTGTCCATGGATTTCAGGTATGTTTAATAATACCTATGGCATAATGAATTCACGGTCCTTTTAGCTTGTCTCTATTACCATTTCATGCTTGTGGTGTGCATTACCTCTTAAAGTTTAATACTCCATAAACTTCTCCATTAGATTGCTGGTTCAGTGGTTCAAGATTTGTTGAAATTTACTTGTTATTGTGTTGTCTTATGTGTGGCTTCTAAGGAATCTAGGTGTGATACTTTCTCTGTAGCCGAGCTAATTGTACTTTACACATGGTAGCACCAAAATGACCCAGTAGTGAAGAGTAACCCACATTCTATTTGCAGTGGAAACTCTGTAATCACCCAAGAAACAGGTAGAAGAAAAGAGGAGGGAATAGTTGAAGATGATAAAGTGGAGAAGAGAATGCCAACCCTTGCAAAGGGATCAAGAAAATCGATAGTCACACAATTCAAATTCTCATCGACTAGCCACTATTAAAATGAAAGAGATTAAGCATTTAGAGACCTAAAATCGACATATACATCTTACTAAAACAAGGAATAGGACTTCTAATGGTAAACTTCTCATTAATTAGTTGTAAGGCTAACCCTCCAGCAGTTAAGATCCAGATAAATACTGAATAAGAATAAAGTAATTAATTAAAACTTAAGGATCATAATTGCTGCAGATATGATAATCAGGATACCCTGGCCAAAAAGTACTAAAGAAACAAATTGAAATCTAATTAGGATTGATTCTAAGGAGGAATACACTTAAAATAATTTTGGGCTATAAATAGTCAAGGAGCCTTCTTAGATATTGTTAAATTGTGTTATGATCATATAGGTCTATACTACTTTTACATTCTGTAGCAAACAACTTTTATAGGCTTATTTTGACTTTTATAATGTTTCTTGTCATGACTCAGAAAAAGTGAAGTTAGTTTTATGTGTTGTATCACATTGCATTTCTACAAGTTATTGTTCTAGGTGTATAAAATTTCTTTCTCAAGTTTGACATGTACAGGGACATCATCTGGATTTACGGCTTGTCCGGAATCAATGGCTCCTGTTAGATCCCAAGGTAGAATTTCTTATGTCAGAGGTTAATGAAGAGAAAACGTCTGGAGACTTAAGGGAAATGGGACAAAGATTAGCACAGGAAGTTGTATCTTTTGTGAAAAAGAAGATGGACAAAGTCTCAAGATCTGGAGTCCTCAGAACTATTAAGCTTAGCTTTGTTGGACATTCCATTGGAAACATTATTTTGAGAACTGCACTAACAGGTTTTGATGCTAAAACTTGAGGGTTTCTCCAATTATCTTCAATGTTTCTAAATATTTCTCTTCTTTTGCAGATAGCATTATGGAACCATATCTGAGATACCTGCATACTTATCTTTCTGTTTCTGGACCACATCTAGGTTACCTATACAGTTCAAACTCTTTATTTAATGGTGGTTTATGGCTCTTGAAAAAGCTCAAGGGCACGCAGTGCATTCATCAGCTGACTTTTACGGATGATCCTGATCTTCAAAATACATTCTTGTACAAACTTAGCAAGGTACTGTTTTGACTCTTCACATTCCCCCTTAGCATGTGTGTTTCTGTTTTTGTCAAGTGTGAACAGGTAATTAAAATTCCAAATGGCCCCAGCTGGATGAGATGTTGAGAAGGTCAAAATTGAGTTCTAGGCCTTCGGAATGTGTTTTTTTGAATCATTATGTCCAAATTCTTTTTCATTTTCAATGTGTTGAATCTTAGCCCCTGTTTGGGCTCTATTATTTCACATTTTAATGAGAAGAATAGTAATTTTTTGGAGAATGTGTGGTTGAAAAAGAAGGAAATTTTTTTAGGTTTATGGGTAATATTATTTTATTGAAGAATGTGTGGTTGATAAGAAGAGAGAAAAATGAATTTTAATTTAATGGGTGCCAAACAGGGGCTTATTATATCTCCAACAAAATTTATAAGCTATCAATATTATAATTTAGTGTGACTGAAAAAAATGGCGGTTTCTACTTTCTCGCCCGTTGATGTTCTTATGCTTCCTTTTCTCCACATTACTCAGGAAAGGACATTGGAGAATTTCAGGAATATCATTCTGTTATCTTCGCCCCAGGTATTTTACTTCAACTGTTTTATGAGTTCATTTTGTAGACTATTCAATGGTTGTTCGACTACTTCTTGGGAATAAAAGTTGTCTATGCATTTCTCTTCCACCAATCTTCCATTTTCATGTGAACTGTCAACACGCCTCATTTTACTCCTTGATTATATGTTTAGTGATGGTGTTTCCCTTTATGAATAAATTGATTTCTCGTCCTAATTTCTTATCTTCTTTGATCCCTTTTCTCTTCTCGTTCCTTTTCTTGTTCATTGTCAAATTGTTATGTACCTGCGTCACATGGAGTACCACCATGTCGTGAAAATGGACACATAGGCAGGACTTTTTCGAGTATATTGTTTGAAGTGATTAATTTAGTCTTAGTAGAAGGTTACTTGAGTTCAACAGAAACACTATGGCATGTCTTAGGAAGAAAAGGAACCTGAAATCTTGTCCACTGTATTGTCTAATCCTATATAATCATACGTACCAAACATGCTCTTGCTGAACTTAAAGAGTTTCTCAGAAATGATCTCGTATTCTAACTATTTGATTATTATGTGCTCTCAGGATGGTTATGTTCCATATCATTCTGCTAGAATTGAAATGTGCCCAGCTTCTTCAGGCGACTCCTCAAAAAAAGGCAAAGCTTTCTTGGAGATGCTTAACAATTGCTTGGACCAAATACGGGCACCATCTGCTGAGCACCGGGTATTCATGCGATGTGATGTTAATTTTGACATCTCATTGCAAGGGAGAAACCTCAATACCATAATTGGACGGGCTGCTCATATAGAGTTCCTCGAAACAGACATCTTTGCAAGGTTCATAATGTGGTCCTTCCCAGATTTGTTCGGTTGATTGCAGTGGTTATTGACATTTGCCATGCATCTTCATCGAGCACCATCCAACCTCCAACTTTTTGACACAAGGAATGATGTTATCACTGAATCTTGAGAACGGTTTTCCCGAAGGTAGAATTTCATCTTCTCAATGTCCAGACTTGCAGGTGCAATGAAATATGCAGCAATGTAAATTAATTGCTATATGTGCTTCACTTTGAGATCTTCCATCTTTAGCAGGCAGTTTAAAACTTAGGTGCAGGTTAAATTAGGTTTTTTTTTTTTTTACATAGAAATGTATATGGTACACGAACTATGGGATGATGATACTCGAGGGTGATAAATGTATAGCACCACGACATAGCATTGCATTACGAAATCGAGCATGTGTTATCTTCTTTAACATCAGTAGTCAGTTTGCACTGTATCAGTATCAAACTGAATAAAAAATTATCATTAGACTGGTTTTATGCTACTTGTGTGGTTCTGAGGTGAAATATTTTCAGTTTGTGACAATGTACTGTACATTATATGCTCGACCCATTTAGAAAATTTTAATTTGGCTGAGATACTCAAATGAACAGATTAATAGAAAGTATTTGTATGATATCTAGTTGATCAAAATATATGTTACCCACGAAGTTGAGTGATTCCCCTTTTTTCCTAAATTGTCAAGTAACACGCGTGAAGGCCTGATTCTTAATTACCCAACAGGCAGAACATTATTTGACAGAAGTGACCGAGTCTTGAGCTTCTCTCCAACAGCTCTCCCTGCATGCCCCTCCACATCTTCCTCTCAATCCACGTACTTACAATTCTTCACAGGAGCACGTTGGGATCGTCTTGGCTTATCAATACCCTTCTTTCACTGGATCCTTGTCCTCCAGGTCTATGGTCTGGAACTTATCCCGGAGCTGTGCAGTATTTTCCCACGTAGCATCCTCCTTTGGAAGTGGACGCCACTTAACTAGACTCTCAACAAATTTCGACCTTCTTTACCCAGCGGATTTCCAAAATAGCTTCAGGCTCCATAGCAATTTCTCATTATTTGATATTACGGTGCAATGGTTACTGTTGTGCGCCACGATTCGGCTTACCTTGCTGTGCCAAATTATTCTAGATATGGGCCATTGTATTATGCTTAACTCGCGCTCAGTTACAAAATTTATGGTCTCCAATATGCTTAATGTATTACTTCATTCTTGTTTATAAAACATTTCCTTCACCTAGTCTACAGTTGTCACAAAAGATAATCAGAAAGTCCCGAGTTTTTCACCCTTCTATTCTTCCTTCTCCTTCCCTTTTTTGAGAGGGAATGGTTGAAAAGAGAGGTTTTAATTGTTACTGTTCCTTTTTTATTCAATATTCATAGCTTTAGAAATGGTCAGAATGATCCTCTGGAATTTCGAGGGCTATCAAATCTGAAGTTATAAACGTATATAATTGTCGTACAGGTACCATGAAGCTTAAATGAGGACAGGAAGAGCAACATTTTGGCAACTTACAAGCCTTCAGGCATTTTGGCCTGGCCTGGCCTGGCCTGGCCTGCAGATTTTCCTGCTATCAAATTGAATGGGGAAGGATGCTTTTCATTATTGTTAATTGTTATGGGCTTATGGCAGTCACTAGCCAGGTTCTTGTTGGGGACGTTGCAACTGCTAACTCATCACACCGTGAATTTTTCCATGTATGGAATAAATTTGGAGTACTTCCAGAGAGGAAACTTCTTGTCTGTTTTTTCACGTACATGGATAATAGCTAGAATTGGCTTCCTGCTATATTTGCAATATTTGATGCTAACATTGCCATTAGTATCTGATATGCACATAGGACGTAGCCAGATCTCGCCCTCGCATATACAGCCTGACCTATTTGCCCCAAGCAAACATACCCTCATATTCCTCACAAACATGGTCAGGCATGGTCGGGTCTTGATAGGGTCGGGCTTATATTGGTGATACCGCTCTTCATGTCTTCTAAAAGTTTTAGTATTTCTGTTACTCAAATTCTCTACATTCATCCTTATCCAAATATCCAACAGTCCAAGTCAAAATCCAATAGGAAATTTTAGTAGAGTTGAACTACATGTACAACCAGTGAAATTCACAGGCCACTCACATGCACAGTGGGGTGGG
>CAIGRF010076917.1:0-12465 GCA_903798235.1 Fraxinus ornus | reverse complement strand
TGAACAAGTACATGTGCTGGTACAATAGGATTGGCGTCCGAGCTTAATTCTCGCATGTTGATTATGAGGTGATGGTACAAGTGGGTCTCAACATTAAAAACATTGTTTAAAAAAGTAAGCTAACACTTCTGATTAGAGAGTTAAGTGGGCGCTGACATGAGACCTTTTCATGTGTACCCCTTTGATTGGTGACTTAAAGATCTTGTCAGTGATCTGCAATCATAAGCTACTGTTGCATTTTGAAAGACTACAATAGCTTGCTGGGTAAGTTACCCAAAAATCGAGCTGATTTCTCATGCCTGAGCTCGCGTTGCCCTCTCTTTATTGGGGCATAAATAGTCTGAGCTTAGCGACCTTGGAGGTCGGTGTCAACACGGTAAAAGTCGTTGAGGCAGTAACTGATACTAGCGACATCTTAGAATACCACAGTGACCGGCAGTGAGTGGTTCTTACTTTTAACCACTAGGTAAACATTATTTTTGATGGAGACAGGTTGCCTATTCAAATGGTTCATGTCAGCCTTTTTGCTAGCAAAGTTAGTAAACTTTTACAGGTTGATTGGTATTGTTCTTAACTCAATTGCATCCAAGGTTGGAAACCACGCAGGTTACTCAATTTTAGAAGTCTTCGGTGGACTTAGGCCTAAGGTTATATAAGGGAAAAATTTAAAACTCAGACATTTAGTATGCTTCATTTCACTTTTAAGATAATAAGTTTTAAATTCCAAATCTCATAGAATCTTTTATATACACGTGCATATATATAAAAGATTCCGTTAATTCAAATCAAGATACGAGATTCCATTAATACCTGAAATCAAGCTTTGAGACTCTAATCATGACCGAACTCCTTAAAATACATCTCTCCATCCCTAAACGCTAAATTCATCACAAATTTAACCATTTGTAGTCATCTCTATCTCCGTTAATTATAACATTTAGAGATTTAACATCACAAATTGTAGAATTATCGTCACATATCAGTAATTAATAACAGTTGTAGCAAAATTTTTGTTCTGCTGTATTGAGTTCGTAGTCAAATCATTCAATTTGGGTTCCAATCAGCGTCGTATCGCAATTGGTAGATGATTACACATAGAATCTGGCAACTCACATTTTCACAATTTCTCATACAGACAATTACGCATCGGTAGTGAATGTAGCTGATTTTCAAAATCAAATTTGAAAGTTATGCTTTCTTTTCGAAAATTAATGTATGTGACTTTGATTCGTTGTGAATGGTATTTGTAATTGTGACAATAAGTCGTGTAATTGGTCACAGTCACATGATGTGAACAATTATTTTATGTGACATGATTCAATTTATCTGAAAATGTGAATTGTAGTTGAACCATTGTATTGAAGATTATTTACAAAATGATTGTGACCAGTGGTCTTATTTATGTGACTAACAATCAGATACAACGACCTATCTAATTTCATGCTGTGATGATTTTTTAAGGTAGTTTTATATGCAGTACTACATTATTGGGCATTTAATGCACATCTGTGACCTGTATTAATCGTGAACTACAAAGTATTTTTGTAACTTACATTTTCCTATGAAAAGTTGCAGAAATGGGCTAGGTGCTTGTTTGCTTGATTTGTGGATCTAATGAATCACTGGTCTTGGTTGATCGAAATTGTGGTTTTAGAGACATAGTAAATATCGTTATGACTGAGTGCGGGTTGAATCAAACGAAGGTTGCAGTCACAATGACATATACATTGAACAGTGAGTTGCCTGCAATCAGAATAAATAGTGATAACAATGTGTTCTACTACCTGATGCTGAACTGCATGGATCGTGACCCTTCCAAATATCCGATAAACGATGAGGTCACAACTGTGGAAAGTGGAGAGAAGTCATGGATGGTTCCGTCTGATGTACACTCCAGTGGTGTTATGTTTTCATTAATGGATATGTCATCAGACATATGCAATGCAACAGATAAACTTAAAAGTCACAACGTTAGAGATGAAGTCATAGTTGTCTCTGTTCCTAATGGTATGCAAATAGAAAACGAAAGAATTTTCCGTGATGAGGAAATTCTGAAATTGAGCCTGTCTTTGTTTGCAATACAATATATATTTGAATTCATGGTTGTTCGTTCGGACGAGAAATAATATCTTGTCAGGTATTCGCAAGAAGAGTGCAATTAGATATGCAAATCTTCAAAATTGGGGAGAACAAAGATGTTTAAGTTTAGGAGGATTAAAGATGGCCGCACATGTGCTTCGAATATAGTATTGGGATCTCACAAGTAGGTTTCAACCACAGTTGTGTCATCTTGCATCAAATACAAATACACCTCCTCACGAACCATATACACTCCAAACGATATATGTAATGATATGTTACACACATATGGAGTTTCTTTGATTTATGTAAAGGCTTGGAGATCTCGAGAGAAAACATTAAAGATGCTTAGGGGGATCCTACAGATTCTTTCATGAAAATACCAAGCTTCTTTTATATGCTTCATCAAAAAAATTCGGGTACGGTCACAGGACTGGAGCTTGATGGTCACAATAGATTCAAATACTGTTTCATGGCCATGGGTGCATCAATTAGAGGTTGGGAACACTGTAGGCATTGATTGTAGTTGATATAATGTATGTGAATGGACATTATGGTGATACACTTTTCATGGCATGTACAAAAGACGCTAATAACAGCATATTCATACTTTGGAATTGGAGATAACGAGAACGATATGTCTTTCTTGTGGTTTTTGGAAAACTTGAAGAAGGTGTATGGAAATAGAGATGACTTGTGTTTTGTATCAAATCGCCACAACAGTATCAAGAATGCAGTTGAAAAGGTATATCCAGGGATCTGTCATTGGATTTGTTCATATCATCTCCTATAGATCCTCAAATCACATTATGGAAAATTAGGTCACAATATAACGCAAGCTTTCAATTCAGCAGTCCACGCATATACATTAGCTGAATTCGAATATAATATGCAAACTGTCTTCAGTTAATCATAAGATCACGGATTACCTGGTAATGTGTTAATTTCAAGCGAAATTTAAATTCTAATAGAGGTCACAAATGTCAGATGTAACATTATTCGAAATGTGTTCTTTCTTATAGGCCAAAGTAGGACCTGAAAACTGGTCACGATTCCACATGCCGGCTAATAGATACTCAACAATGACATCAAATATAGTAGAGTCAGTGAATGCATCAGCCAAGAACTACCCATTGTAGCTTTATTAGAGTAATTGCGACAAACTATACAATCTTGGTTCCACAAATATAGGAACACAGAGCATGACACTTTTACAAAGTTGTCGAGCAAATAAAAAACAATCCTTTGATAAATGAGCACTGATTTGAGGTATCTGAGGTTAAGATTGATATATGTGACCTGAATCTCATATTTGTAACATCATTAATATAAGTGAATTAACAGTCATTATTTTCAAGTGTCTCCTACAAATCACACCATGTTTTTCGTAAGTGGTGAATGCTCATCTTTCATCGTCGATATAGAAAAACATACATGTACATACATGATGTTTCAAGTAGATCAGTTACCATGTCCAATGCATTGGCTGTTATTGCAATGATGAAGATGGACCCATATGATTATTGTTTATACTATTTCTCAAGTGAGGCATACATTAATGTGTGTCATGACACTATATTTCCAATTGAAAATCTAGGTGACTGGAGAATGCCTGATGAAGTGAAAGACATAATTGTTTTAACACCCAACCAGAAAAGAAGTTCAGGAAGACCCACACAAAAGAGGAAAAGATCATCATGTGAAAGAAAAATAACTGTCAAATTTGGACGTTGTGCTCAAAATGGTCACAACCGTAGGTCGTTCAGCAACTTGGTTCCATTAAGTAAAAAAAGTTCATAGTTACATGTGAACAATAAGATGTCAACTTATCCTACACATTGATAGTAGCTATAGCATTCAAGATTGTAATTATAGTTGTGGATAGTGTTAGGCCTATCATGTAAATTTACGTTATCCATTCAAAAAATATTCATTCAGATTGAATAAAACTTGACATTTGAGAACTGATGTGAGTTTTGTAGGTCTGGATATGATTTTGTGACATGATATTCATGTAATTGTGACTTAGACCTATTTGTGACCTATTGTCAATAACATGTGACTTCTAAACAGTATGTTACATCAAGGAAATAATCTGTAACCTGCACACATTACTAAACTGTGACATTTAAACACTTATAATAGTGATATGTGACCTATTGATAGTAAACATTTATAATATTGATCTGTGACCTGTTGAAATTTATTTTGTGAAATCGACTCAAAAATAACGAAATGTAATAGACATAATAGTGAAATAAGATTTCATAACATCGTGAACATTCATAAACTTCAAATGTAATCATTGTTACAAAATGATATCTACATGTTCCCATATCACTACGTAGTTACATCAATGCTCAGTCACATATTCAACATTCATTATCTAACTACACCCCAGCCTTTCCCTTTAATGCCCGGTGGACTTCTTCATTTCACGGTGCTTATAAAGTAGTGCAGCTATATTGAGTCGTGCTCTGGCAGCATCAAAATCCTTCGGCATGGATGCAAATTCATAATGAAAAAGGTATTCAACATATTTGATTACAAATATGTCACAATCATAGCTGAAAAATAAGAAAGTCAGTTTATTAGTTTTACGTCGAAAAGATGGTCACAAAATAGATATTTCTTTAGTCAAACAACATGTTAAAATGATTGTCACAAACATAACCATTTTGCTGCTGTGGCCTCTCAAAACCTAGCGCAAGCCTCAACTACATGGAATAATCATTTGAATTTCTATTCCATATTCCAATTGCATTCATCAAATGAGGGATGATTTTCAAATATGGTTCGATTCCCTGTTTCACACTTGCATCCGTGAAAGTTCTCATAACTGAATTGAATATAATCAATGCCCGAGCCTTAATATCAAGCAACCCCAAAATTCAATGAGCCTTGTTTGTAGGCAAAATGAGCATTATGACTTAGTCCACTTTAGTCCATGGACTGGTCAACGGTATTCTGACTCCAGTGATATCATTCATCAGCCTTGTATCTGTGAATAGAACATTTGGATCCTTTATGAATTTAGGATATACGTTCTTGATCGTGGCCTGAAAGTATGAGTCAGTTGTGGTAACCTTTAACTTGACATTCTCACCATAACGTGCTAGTTGACGAATGTTGTAGAAGCATGCATCCATTGCTGTCACCATAGAAAATAATAAGCACTGATTAGTCGTCAGGATCTATAAGAACAATGATGTTTTATATGATTTGTGACATGTCCATGTGTTCTGTGACCTGAATGTAATTAATGTGACTTGACCATAATATATGTGACTCGTATACATGGTATGTGACCTAAGGTATATGACTTGTGACTAATGAACAATGATGTTTATATGTTATATGTGACATGTCCATGTGTTTCGTGACATGTATGAAATTAATGTGACCTGGCCATAATGTCTATGATTTATATGTACAGTATGTGACACAGTACAAATGCTATGATACATATATAGAATGATATGTCATCTTCACATACCGAGTTGGTCAACGATGCTTCTGGAGAAACGAGTTCATGCCACCATGTTTTGTTGCCTACGACTATTGTGCCAATGTAAAACGGAGGCTTAATAAGATCATCAGCATCTTTGAATTTTTTCATATAAAAAGAATCAAATAATAAATTAGCTATCCTTATTTGCAATGGGTTTAAGTTGTAGTTCACAAATTAATGTCATACTTACTTGTTTGTTGGTTTGTAACCTCTATGGAACCAACTATTAAATGCTACAACATCAGCATCATCTGCATGCTGATTGTAGTATCAAAAAATCACGACACTCTCAGAACTCTTGCTTTGATTTCCTTCGTTAAAAACAAAAAGAGATTGTAATATTCTTGTCGGTCTAGAGAAACGTTTCAACGGAAGACGAATGTAGGTGTAGAAGTGGGTGATACCTGTAATGTAGTGAAATATGGTACATTAGTTAATTATGTGACCTATGAGTGATAAAATATAATGTATGTGCGTAAATGAATTTTTTAACCAAAAACCTCCTGATGTTCACATTGTGTCATTCACTACATGGGCAATTACAGCATCAACTTGTTCTTGAACTTGTTTTGATTGAACCAATTGTGACCCAATGTAGCCAGTTTGGAGCAGGTTGAGTAGAACCAATCCCCAAATCAAATGACCGCAGTTCGAATGTCAATGGGTCGAATAACAGCTTACCTTTCCCTTTCTTGTCAACAGTTTCTTCAACATTTTTCCCCATGCAATAGCACATTTATGTACGAAAAGTCAAAAAGTTACAAATGAAGACGTCAAACCTCGGTAGTAGAATGAACTTACTTCTTCCTGAATGTTTCTAGCTCCGTCACTAGGCAAATCACTTTTATTTTTGAATAAGTTCATAATCTGATCCATAGAGCTTGAAATCATTGCAGTCACAGATTCAGAAAGAAAGTCATCTCCAACAAGTCTGACTTGATTTCTCCTTATATACGAACAATTTTTATCTTGTGATTCATGTCAGCCATAATTGATGATAAATGTGTCTGACATCATTCATTTGCATAGAGAGCTCCTTATTTTTTATTTGGAGTTCACTGATTTCATTTTGCAAACTCTCCAACACCTATGACATTTGACATACATCAATGACATGGATAATGTAAGGTATTGAGGTATATGAATCATGTGTGACACTTACACATTTGTCTATGATCTTGAACACTATGGCATGTGACCAATGCTTCTATATTTGACACATGTCTTAATAACATGTGCCAAATTCACAACGGCATGTCACAAATGCATATGTACAAGTAAAGTACGTCAACAAAAATTGTTTAAAATATGAACTTGTATGAAACATTTGTAACCAGTTGATATTCAGTTGTGACTTCAATGAAGTGTCATGTGACCTCGTCTTAAAATGCATATGAAAGAGAGAAATATGAAACTTAACCTAGAATTAAAATGCACATTTGAAATTCAAAACATGAACACAAATAAAAAACTCAAATATGATAAATCAATAAACATAACGACACTTAAAATTAAAGATAGCATCATACATTGGGTCCATGTACATGTGCTGTGGAGGTGGAGACATATGAGCAGATGGACCCTCATCTAGCGGTGAGTGAATGTGCACGGTGTGTGGCTCGGTCAGAGGATCCATTGAAGTACGAATAAAAAATGATGTCCAATGTCTTCTCGGAGGTGGATCAACAAAATCATCGTCCTCATCCTCGATATCGCTAGAATGGCCCAACCGTCCGTCAGTAATCATGAGAATGCGTGGTTTGGACTTGTTTTTTGGTTGGTGGATCTTTGAACTTCTCATAGCACGTGATAGATATGGAGCTTTGAACTTCTGTTGTAGTGTGTTATATAAAACACCTTCCATGTATAGCTGCATCATCTCTGTTTCAGACTTATTGATATCTTGTACTTGCAGCTGTACATAAATGAAAACGGTTGTCATGAAACCCATTTACTTTGACATGTATACTAATTGCACAACTTAAATTGTGTCTCACAAATCTATGAGTACTATGAAATGTGAAATATAGTGGGTGTTTGGTAAGGATTAAAATTAGATGTTTAGGAGATTGTGATAGAAATATTTGAAATGTGTGGTTGAAAAGTTGTGGGACCCATGAAAGATGTAGTTAATATTGATTGTTTGACTTTGACTTAGATTAAAATCTGATTTTAATCCGAAACAAATAAGGCCATAATATGAAATGTGACATGTGACTTAATATGCAATGTCACATGTGACCTGTGACTATGGAATAAGAAATATAACCCGTGACCTGTTGCATGTCTTAAAAACCGATGAGTACTATGCAATGTGATATTCCCTTCGACTGTGTAATATGAAATATGACATGTGACTCTATTAGGTTAACAGTGACTCATTTGAAACTTGTCGACGTAATACACAAATGAAACAAAAACTTCCATCCAGGTCAGAGAACACCTCTTCTTCAAGTTTAGCACCAGATGGCAGTGTATCTGATCTCCAATTCAAGATACGTGGGCAACTCCTCCGAATCCTAGAAGTCACAGTCCCATCTGGCCGTAGAATAGACTCATAAATCCAAACTTGGAAGGCAACTAGAAATCCTTTGAGTCTGTAGTGAGAATTTCTATGGCTCAAACCATCTTTCAACGAGTTTATGGCAATATCGAACAAATCTTTCGCCCATGAAAACATGTTCATAGCATCAAAATCTTCAACAAGGGCAAACAAATAGTTCTCAACAACCTTCTTGTACGAGATTGAGAACATGTATGATGTTATCAAATAAAAAATCCCAATCCTAACCACATCATGATTGTCTTCATTCGTTAAACCAAGGAAGATGTCTCTAACATCTTCATTTGTCATTAAATTCAAGTGTCCAAAATATTTATCATTAATCCTGGATTATGCATTTTGAAGACTTGTCCTTTCATCATGTCCTTGGTACCTAAGTCCCGTGACCAGACAGAATTCAGGCAAAGAAAACCGCAGATACTTACCAGCAACCATAAACCACATCTTCTTTTTGTTCGGTAGATTCACCTCCCGTAGAAGAAAATAATGGATTAGCTGAGATTGAACAACTATCTCACTACAATCCAAGAAATAGGAGAAACAAGTATTAGCTAGAATCTATTTTTGTTCATTGTTGAACTTTAATGTAAAATTTGACAGCACGTGCTTGGTTGCATTCGTGGTAGTTTTACCAGGAAACCATATAGCCTTCAGTATTCTATACTCCCAATCCTGCAACATATGACACACACGAAAAGCCTACATCAGTATTTTGATACTTGTACATGCTTTTTAATCATAGAAGAAGCACATCGCATGCAATTAGTTTATCACATACACTACTTAGTAACTAAGGTCACATATCACATATAATTATAAGCTTATTAAAACCTCGTGACTCATCATAGAATTATAGACATTTCACAAGGACATAATAGATTGCAAATAATAGTAGAAATGCAATCACAATAAGGTCACAACGTCAAAAGTGTGTGTGACTACCCAAACCATAAACACCCAACATATGTGAAATACAAATTTCCCATTACTTGAATCAGATAAACAATTGATTTTAACTTTTCAAACAAATTTACTACAGAATATGATCCAATCGATGTTTCACAAAATGGGGTCACAAATTACAACATTGTGCGAATACCCAAACCATTCACACCCAACATATGTTAAATATGCATTTCCAAATAACAAAATCAAATTAAGATTAATTTACCTTTCGCAATTTCAGTAGGGTTCTACGAGTTTCAGGTTTCGAATATTTAGTTCCTTTCATCCTTTTTCTTTTCCTTTTTCTTTTCTCTGCTTTTGTTCTCGATTTCTCATCCATCTTATCTCGAATTTTGTGCTCACTGCTCCTTGTTAAAACAATTTTCAATGTCTCAATTTGTGGGTGAATGGAAGAAAATAGTGGGTTTCGTGGGTTCAATGTCTGATTTTTTTTTTTTTAAAAGAATCGTGAAAATCGTTCAATGTCAGGTGTATTGTGAAAACCGCTATTCAGTTTGTGGGTGAAATGGAAGAAGATAGTAGGTTCTTGTGGGTTCAATGTCTGGTGTTTTTTTGAAAAGAATCGTGAAAATCGCTCTTCAATTTGTGGGTGAAATGGAAAAAGATAGTGGGTTTTCGTGGGTTTGGGGGTGGAGGTTTAACTTGAAGAGTTATATATATATATATATATAACATTTGAAATAATAAACATAATATCTGATATTTGAAATTAAATCTTAAAAAATCTGGGTGAATGTAATTCCACCTTATATAAAGTTGTCTCAAAATAATTTTGGTTGGACTTCAAAATAATGTGAAATTGAGCTCTTTACTTTTACCAATCTCATGTATTCTGAGTGGGTTGAAAGCTCTTGGGCCATCTGGGCTTACAGATATTAAAAGGCCAACTTAGTTTGAACTAATAAGTTGATGGACTTCGGTGGATTTAAACTAAACATTTTATGCGAAATTTGAGATAGATTTTTTTTTTCTAGGTCTCATAGCATCAGACATCATCGGGCTCTTTGGACACTTCAACTGGCTGCTAATGATTCTTATTGGTGTTCCCTTACAAACAAATTATTAGGCCCAATGGTTTTATTGGTTTCGTTTGGGCTGCCATTTATTCTAAATTGTGGGTAGAAACACTACATTCTTGGGAACTAGATATTGCAATTTACATACAAAACGATTGTCCAGAGTATTGTTTATCTTAGTGGTGAAAAGCTTATCAAGCCACTACATTTGATTTTCTTTTGTCTTGAAAGAGAAGGTGCCATCGAGAAAGAATAATTTATGTTCATGATCATCAGGCTATTCCAAAGACCCACAAGCCTATATTACATCTCATCTCATTGCAACTCCCTGTTCAATATTTTGGCTTGCAACTGCTTATCTCAGCCACCATATCTATTTCCTTTGCTTGAGCTACTTATATTTCGGTGTCAATTTATAAGACCTCACATATTTAACAACTTATATTTCAAAGTCCAACCCGAATATGAATGTACAACTTAGACTTGGGGGACTATTATTACACTTATAAATTACGAGGCATACATATGACAAAGGGGGTCCCATATATGTTGACGTGGCATCGACTATTCAATTGATTGAGCTATTTAATTAAACAACGTCATATTGGGTTTGGGCTTGATCCATTATCATTTTTCTATATATACGTGACTTCACTTCACAAAATGTTAGGATTCTAACACTAACCAAAATTCATTCTCTCGTCTCTTGCAATCATATTATGTTTCGTCCGACTGTTGATTTGACCATATGAGTGCAAACGATCGTCGGTATTTTTTCTTGACTGATGGCCTTTTCTTCGTAACTGGGTGTTACATTGTGCAGGTGATGCCTACGTGGTAGGGAAGGTGACCGAAATTCCGTTAGCTCATTTTTTGAGGTCAACAATTTCCATGGAATTAATTGAAGATCCAAGATAACAACACAATTTTTTGAGTTTTCAGTTTTCGATTAGTCTTACATACTACACAATGTTAGAATCGGCCTGGCACGACCGGATTTGGTCAAGCCTTGAAAGCCTGTAACTAAAAAAATCGCCTTTAGAATTAATTGCCCGCCCAATTTTGAGAAAATCGTCGACTTGCACTTGATTTTTACAGCTTGTCCAATTCAAAAATTAATGAACTTAAACCAGTTAATGTTTTCATCTTTTAACCCTGCACATTGAAACCAAAGCGAGGCCCCAAAAATAAGGAACCAAGTCTAAAACCAATTTGGTCAAGCATTGAAAACCTATAACTAAAAAATTGCCTTTAAAACCGATGGCCCATCCAATTTTGAGAAAAGCGGTAATTACATAAAACCAAACATTAAGTTTGATATTTTTAAAAATCAGGTTTTGTCTTTATTTAATCAAAAATCAGGTTTTAATTTCACAATTAATATTAATAATAATATTTTTAAATTAAATTAAATATATACCCACCCTACTACCTACCTCCACCAACTTTATTTAAATATAAAACCCTAACAACCCTAATTCATTTCATTTCATATTTCACAATTTATATTAATAATAATATTTTAAATTACTTTAATCTATCTACCCTCCATAACATCTACCCCACCAAATTTAAATCTCATTTCCCAAACTGTAATCATTTCTCCTCCTCTCTCTTCCGTCTTTTCTCCTCTCTCTCCCCTCCTCCCTCCTATCTCCCTCCTCTCTGCAACACTGCTGACAGCAGCAGCGTCGTGCGATGCTGCCGGTAGAGGATTTGTCTGTCTTAACTTCGTCGTTCACTGCCGTTTTTTTTCAGTAGTTTTCCTCCTTCAGATCTAACATTTAGGTAAGGATTTGTCTATCTTAACTCTTTTTCTTAAGTGTAGCGTGTTTCTGTTCAAATATTTCTTGTTAATGCTTGATTATTTGGAGATACTTTTCAATGGTTGCCTGAAGTTTCTAACAGCACATATGCTGGGATGTGATTGCCTGCCCCGACGATGTGGGTTTGTTCAGTGAACGGCGGGTGTGTGTGTGTGCGTGATGTGGGTGTGTGTGCAGTGAACGGCGGCCGGTGGAGTGGTGCGGTGGTATTTGCGACGTGGGTTTGTGGTTTTTGACCAGTCGTGGAGTGTGTGATGGGTTGGTATGTTCAGATCTCGTTTGATGGTGGTGCTAATAGTGGTGATGTTATGTTGTGTTGCTCTAGCGGTGGCGACAGGTATGCGACGATGTGTCTGTAACCAACTATTTGGTCGATCTGTGACCCGTGACCAAGTATTGGTGGTGTACTGGGATGTAGGACGAGTGCGACGGATGGGAAGCAGTGCCTGTAACCAGTGACCAATTATTGATTGTATACTGGGGTTGGGTCTGTGACCTTAAAAT
>CAIGRF010076910.1:3599-16586 GCA_903798235.1 Fraxinus ornus | reverse complement strand
TAAATGTCAAGTGGTTTGTGTTTTCACTTTTTAATGTATTAAGTTAAGTATTTTATGTGTTATTATGTGATCCAAATTAAAAAAGGATCTTGTGGTTAATATTACGGGGGTATTATGTAGATCTATAAGGAAACCAGCCAAAGTGCTAGAGACCCTAAGTGGAGATTGAGAATGTGTATGACCTAAGTGGAAATGAAATGGCCAGGTTTCTATCCCACTAGAAAATTATGTTACGTGTAATTTTTGTATTAAATAGTGAAAATACTAGCATGGAATCTATACTGAGTGTATTCATATGCTCATTCCATATTTAAAATATTTTACAGATGCTTGATTGATAGGAGTTGGTGGTTGAGACTGCTGTCAGAGTTTGTGTCACAGGATAAAAAAAACTTAAATTTTCTTTCAATATTTATTTAGAAAGTTATTTTGCAATGATAATTTATTTTCAAAGTAAATGGATTTATATTTCATTAGTGGATTGAATTTATTCGACATATTATGAGACACAAAATAGCTTATTTTATTCTGCAAGATTCTTCAAAGTTTGTATTGCAGTATGACTCGATCCACTTTTCTAATGAATAAAGAAATTAATTGAGTAATCTTCGGGACATAGGTTCCGGGCGTTGCAGCATGGTATCAAAGTCCAGTCAATCTACCTTATAGACTCTGCAAAATTAAAATTTTAGATTAAGAGATATGTTAAAGTTTTATATAAATCTTGATCCACATGACATGGCACCAGCATGATCGACTTCTGACTAACGATCTAAGATATGAAATTACTTTGGTTTTAAAGTTAACTAGTGACTACTTGAACTTGATATATAATCTTTGTAGAAAGTTAATTTTTTATATTTTACAGAAAACCCATCACGATGTTTATTTACATAGAGTGTGTTTAGAATTTTATTACTATTTAATATTTATTTAATGCCAATGAAATTACACATAAGTTGCTATTTCAGAAGAAAAGTCCAATGCAACCAAGAGTAAAACATTAAGAATTTTGTCAAATTGTATGAATTTTTGTCATTATTTAAACTTTTATAATGAATGGATCATGATTTCTTTTATTAGAGCCACGATGAGAATTGAAAAAGTAATTAAGTGAAGCAGTAATTATGTATAAAAAATACGAGAAATTCATTGTTTGAGTTTTCTTGATTTGCATATTCGTAAAATTGATAGGCTTTGGTAAAAAGACTTAAACTGTCTAAATCAAGTTTGGGATTTAAGTAGTCCACTTGCGACCTTCCTCCTCACCTAGAAGTCTTTTTAGTTGCACGTTATTCAAATTAACAAGACCGCAAACAATAATGCAAACCCACAAAAAAACTGATGTAAAGCCCATTTAGCCAAATTCTATTGCAAGCAATGAGAATATATTGAACCAAAATGACACTACTTAAGTATTCTATCGTTTTTACCTATATCAAGTTAGTTGAATTGACTTGAATGGTCTCAAATATGTGATCCACAAATTTAAGATTTAGATAGCAACTAACTTAGCTAGAGAATTGCTAGCTACTACGACAGAGATATTGCAGCAGCAACCACCTCAACAGCTACGAGATATGCCTGAATTATCTTCAATTATAGAACAATTTAGCAAGATGCACCCACTCGTGTTTGGAGGTGGCCCAATCCATTGGCTACTGAAGAAAGGTTTCTCCATCTTGAGTGTATCTTCAGATTTATGGAATGCACAGACGCACATAAAATCTTTTGTGTGGTATTTATGATGGAAAAGGGAGCATGTCATTGGTTGGTAGACAACTACTAGATCCCACACTGAGGAGCAAAATCGTAACCTTACATAGGCACATTTTAAAAGAGATCATGCTTCAGAAGTACTTTCCAACTACTTTAAAAGATAAGAAGGAATCGGAGTTTCTTGAGCTATAGCAGGGGAACATGATACTTACTGATTATAAGCAAAAGTTCAAGGAGTTATCCAGATTTACCCCACATCCAGTGGACACAGAGGAGAGATGAGCTCGACATTTTGAGCATGGACTAAGAACTGACATTAGCAAAGCAGCGACAGTATTCTAATTGGGTACTTATTAGGGAGTTATGCAGAAGGCTCAAGTATATGCCTTTGACGATGACCAAATTGGTGATGGCAGCAAACAACAGATTGGCTCCATAGACAAACACAAGTGGTATGATAATATCAAGACAAATGAAAAAGGTCCCAACAAGAAGGGAAGGACAGAAATATGTGCCAACATCAATGACAAGAATCAACGACCACTCTGTCCTAAATGTCAAAAACCTCATAAGAGAGAATGCCGGTAGGAAAATGTGTCTATTACAGATGTGGAAAGCCATGACATGTTGCCAAAGACTGCATTGAAGACCAAAAGGTAGGAATGCCAGAGTTTTTGCTCTAACACAGAAATAGGTATAGCGAACTGCAATGTAGTGGCAAATATCACATCAATATCTGACATTTCTACTTTTATATTAACCGATTCAAGAGCTACATACTCGTTTGTTTCTTCGATATTCATTTCAAAGTCGAATATATAATGTTTACCCTTTTATAACATATTAGAAGTATCACTACCATCTGGAAAGATGCTTAATGCATATTATATATTGAGGAACCTAAATTTAGAGATGAATGGGAAGAATATAAAAATAGATTTAGTGATCCTAAACATGAAACATTTTGACGTTATACCTGAGATGGATTGGTTGTCGAAAAATCATGCAACCATTTGTTGTTTCGAGAAGGATGTAATTTTTCAACGACCTGATGAAGAAGAATTTCAGTTTTTTAGAACACAAGTGAAACCTCTACCCCGTCGCATATCAATAGTAAAGACTGAACGGTTATTAAAAAAAAAGTCTGCTTAACGATTCTTAGTGTCTTTGACCAGTACTGACCAAAAGGAGTAAACTATCGATGAAGTTCGAGTAGTTAGGGATTTTTCAGATGTATTTCCTAAAGATTTACCAGGAATGCCTCCAAAACAAGATGTTGAGTTTACTATTAACCTCGTACTGAGTGCCACACCAATTTCAAAGGGCCCTTATTGTAGGCACCGATAGACCTTCAAGAATTGAAATTACAATTACAAGAGTTACTAGACTAAGATTTTATTAGACCCAGTATCTCATCATGAGGAGCCCCAATATTGTTCATAAAGAAGAAGGATGGATCGATGAGAATGTGCATCAATTAGCGAGATTTGAACTGCATTACAATTAAAAATAAATATCCCTTTCCTAGAATTGAGGATTTATTTGACCAGCTACAAGGTGCCAAGGTCTTCTCAAAAATTGATTTAAGATCAAGCTATCAACATTTGAAAATTAAAGAAACTGATGTTCCTAAAACAATATTTAGAACTCGATATGGGCACTATGAGTTCTTGGTAATACCCATTGGCTTGACAATTGGACCAGCAATCTTTATGGATTTCATGAATCGAGTTTTCCACAACTATCGGATCAATTTGTTATTGTCTTCATTTACGATATACTAATCTATTCAAAGAGTGAACATGAACATACGGAACACCTAAGGATTATTCTCGAAATACTGAGAAAGGATAAGCTCTTTGTCAAATTGAAAAAGTGAGAATTTTGGCTCAATAGAGTGGGATTTCTGGACTACGTGATCACACTCTAAGGAATATAAGTTAACCCAAGTAAAGTGGAAGCGATTACTTATTGGTCTCAGCTAACTAATGTTAGAGAAGTGCTAGGCTTCTTGAGATTAGCTAGATATTATAGAAGATTCATTAAAGGGTTTTTAAAGATTTCATTCCCAATGACTCGGCTAACAAGAAAGAACATGAAGTTCGAATGGACAAATAAGTGCGAACAAAGCTTTCAAGAACTATAACAGAAATTGACCCCAGCTCCAATTTTGACTATACCCAAAGGGACAGATGGCTTTGTTATCTACAGCGATGCATCTATGCAGGGTTTGGGATGCATACTTATGCATCATGGTCAAATTGTATAAAAAAAAAATACCCAATACATGACCTAGAGTTAGCAGCAATAGTTCATGAACTAAAGATATGGTGACACTATCTCTACGGAGTTAAATGTGATATTTATACGAACCATGAGAACCTAAAGTAAAAAGAATTGAACATGTGACAATGAAAATGGATAGAAATGGTGAAAGATTATGATCGTACCTTTCATTATCATCCATTAAAGGTCAATGTAGTTACTGAATCAATAATTAGGAAGACTAGACATTTGGCAGTTTTACCCACTATATAGAAATCATTGATTGAAGTTATAGATCACTTACGACTTGAGGTGATCTCACCTTCAATAGATATTGCAGCACGAATTGCTACCCTCACAGTTTAACCTACTATTCGAGATTGAATTAACAAAGCCCAGTATAGTGATCTGTTTCTACAAAATATTAAAGGTAAAATTGGCATGGGAAAACGAAATGGTTTAAAGTTAGTTGGAGATAACACTTTGATGTTTAAAGGAAGATTGTATGTACCAAAGGATGAGAAGATATGAAAAGAAACATTAGAAGAAGCTCACTTTGCCCAATATGCAGCACATCCTAGAAAAATGAATATGTATAAAGACCTTCAAAGCATATTCTGGTGGCGAAATATGAAAAGATGAATATGTCTACTTGTAGAGAAGTGCATGATTTGCCAATAAGTGAAAGTAGAACATCAAAGACCATTAAGGTTATTAAATCCACTAGAGATTTCTGAATGGAAATGGGAGCACATTGCCAAAGATTCTGCAGTTGATTATCCAAAATCAAATAAAGGAAATGATGCAATGGGTTATTATCGGCAGATCGACAAAGTCAGCACACTTTTTACCATCAACTACCTTAAAAATGATCAGATTACATGGGACCCCATTCTCTACTATATTATACAAAGATCCAAGATTCACTTCAACATTTTGGAAAAGTATACACAAGGCAACGAGGACTAAGCTGAACTTCAATGCCGCTTTTCATCCACAATCAGATGGTCAGTCGGAAATGACTATTCAAATTCTAGATGACATGCTTCGTGCATGAGTTCTAGATCTTGGAGGAAGCTGGGAAAACATCTACCATTGGTATAATTCGCTTATAATAATAGTTATCAGGCTATTATATGAATGGTCCCTTATGAGGCCTTGTATGGTAGAATGTGTAGATCTCTTGCTTATTGGGATGAAGTAGGTAAGCGAAGAATTTTAGAGCCTGAGATTATTGAATAGACAATCCAAACTATTGAGAAGATTCGAGCCCGATTTAAGACTGCACAGGATCGACAAAAAAGTTTGCAGATAACAAGAGAAAAGATCTTAAGTTTGAGGTTGGTGACAAAGTTTTCCTATAAATAGCCACTATGAAGAGAGTCATTCGATTTGGATAAGGGAAAGCACCAACAAAGACATGTAGAACCTTTTAAGATTTTGAAACGTATGAAAACTATGGCTTATGAGCTGGTATTACCTCTCGAACTTTTGTCTTCCATGCTTTTATGCTTCGGAAATATGTATCAGATCCTTGCCACGTGATTAATTCTCATTCATTAGATATTCATTCATAGCTAACTTATGAAGGAGCTCCAATGGTCATCTTGAATAGGAAGATTCGAATACTTCGATATAGAGAAATTTCATTGGTAAAAGTTCAGTGGTTGAATCACGTGATTAAAGAATCCACTTCAAAATGCAATGCACATATTAAAGCTAAATATCCATAGCTCTTTGAAAATCAATGTAAATTTCGAGGACGAAATTTTTTAAGGAGGGAATGATGTATTACCCCCAAAATACATACAATATATTATGAGGCATAAATGCAAGTTTTGATAATTTAGGGTAATATTCCTAATAATTGGATGTATTTTACACGAAATTAAATTTTAATATTATTTTAGATATCTATTAAATTATTATCGAATAATCTAATATAAAAGTATTTAGATAAAACTTGAAATTTGCGCAAATCCACACTAGAATCTTATCATTATGTAGTTAGAATTTGTTTGAATTTGAATTTTACGATAATTTTGTTTGTTGAAAGACCAATTTAAATTTGAATTAAGAGTCCTACTAGAATTCTAATTAGGTAATTATCCTTATCTAATCACACTTAAAATACCTTTTGGTGTTGCACTTCAATTCATACATATTCAGAGAGAAAAATACATAGTAAAGAAGGGAGAGAGAAGGAAGAGAGAGAAAGAGAGAAAACGTAAGAAAGATGACATAAAATGAGAGAAATAAGAAAGAAAAAGAAAAGAAAAGTTTTTCTAGTGCGTTCGAGATCCATTTGCAAGAATTTTCAATCCTAAATAGATTAAGTATATAAGAAATTTAACGAATAATGTATGGATTTCTCTAAATGCCAAGTGGTTTTGTGTTTTCTTTTTTTAATGTTTTAAGTTAAGTATTTTATGTGCTATTATGTAATCCAAATTAAAGAAGGATCTTATGGGTAATGCCATAGGGTATTATGTAGATCTACAAATAAACCAACCATAGGACTAGAGACTCTAAGTGGAGATTGAGAATGTGTTCATCCTAAGTGAGAATGAGACGGTCAGATTTTTATCGCACTAGAAAATTATGTTAAAGTGCGTAATGTACTTGTTTTTTCTATTAAATTGTGAAAATACTGGCATGAGATCTATACTGAGTATATTTGTATGCTCATTCCATATTTAAAGACTTTATAAGTGCTTGATTGATCGGAGTTGGAGGTTGATACTGCAACAGAGTACATGTCGCGGGATCAAAAACTTAAATTTTCTTTCAGTATTTAGTTAGAAAATTATTTTGTAATAAGAATTTTATTTCCAAAATCAATGGATTTATATTTCATTAGTGGATTGAATTTATTCGACTTATTATGAGACATAAAATAACTTATTTTATTCCACAAAATTCTTCAATGTTTGTAATACAGTATGCCTCAATCCACTTTTCGTATGGATAAAGAAATTAATTGTGTAACCTCGGGTACATAGGTTTCAGGGCGTTAAATAATATGGGCTTTAAGCATTTCTACATCCTTCATTGGTGAATGAATTTTATTAGATAACTTCTGTTTGTTTATTTTTATATTGGACTATGCTATTTGGTAAGAGTTATTGAATATATTATTGGTTGGATTATGTATTGTTGCTGTAAATGTCACAATTAAATTTGGAAACGACAATTTCACTTATTCAATATCCAAAGATTCTAGTTCAGTTCGGTTCTCTTTAGAATTAAAACAATTTTCATGCTTAGTTATGGGTAGAACCGAACCTAAACCAATAGTTTGAGTTTAGTTCCAGTAATTATATGAAATCGAACGGTTCAATTTATGAAATACTTGAAGTGTAATAGAAGATTCTGAATTTCGAAATACTCGAACCATCTCATATTACATCTCGACCTAGTTTTTCCCTTTTAACTTCTTTGATTAACCTTTGAGTTTTTTTTTTTTCAAGAAAACGCTAGCATTTTTTCTAGTGGAGCCATAGTGGAAGTTTTGCATTCATGCATGTAAAAGATTCTGCATTGTATTAACCTCGATCCATTTTAACCTTGATTGTTATCGTAATTTTTGTTTAGAAGAAACACTCCAAAATTCCTTTTTGTTCGCTTTTCTTGCATTTCCCAACAATGAGGACCTGTATTCGACTAGGTTGGATAATCATGTTAATATCGTTTTCCATTGCCATTCTAGAAGGTAATGAAACGTAGAATTGTTCCTTTAAGAAATATTAATACATAACTCTTGTTCAAATCACAAATTTCTTATTGTCCTTGTTTGATCCTCATTATTTTTAAAATACATTTTTCTATCTCTTCCTTTCAATCACACATTCTCTAATAAAATAATATTATATGCAAACTCAAAACTTTTCTTTATTTTTCAACTTTATATTATCTATCAATCTACTATTTCAAAGTGTATTTTTTTTTTTTTTTTAAATGGGGCTTAAACATGCTCATATTAAATAAGATAATGACATAAACCAAGAATATTTATATTATCGACTTCTTGACGGGGTCTAGCGATTTTGTAGCTGAGTTTGATTGCTAGGTTGTTGATGTGTTATGACGTTGGTTCTTTAGGGTGTGTTCGTTAGGGATTAAAATCGGATTAAAATTGAAAAATTAGTCGTTATTGTTGACTTTTATTAGACGAGTGAGACCGAATAACGGTCATATTTTCAATTTTAATTGAATTTTAAACTGTACCAAACAAGCTCTTAATATAATCACTTTTCATTATATTTGAAATAATTAGTACAATTTCATAAAAATGAATTTAAGCCCTTGTTTGACATCCATTCTCTTTCTCATTTTTTTTCTCTTTTTTCATTTCAATCACACATTCTATCAATAAACTAATATTACACATAAATCCAAAAATTCTCCTTACTTTTTAACAACACATTCTTCCATCAATCACTATTCCAAATCAAATTCTTCTCCAAAATAGGTGTCAAACACAACCTAAGATTTCAATAATATTGGTCTTATATTATTATTGAAAATTATAATAAATATAGACAAGTATGCGCCCGTGACATTAAACGACATCGTTGCACCTCGAAAAATGTGACCGTTGGCCCTCCGTTTTTTGAAATCCGTAATTGTCCTTTGCCCTCCCTGCGACACCCTTTCTCCTGTTCATTTTCCTTCAGTTATTACAATTGTCCAACTTGATTTTGTAAATCGCATTTATCATTGCACTCACATATATAGCATCGATACAGGAGCGGAGGACCCCGACCCCACCACCCGCACTCAGTGCCTCTGTGTACTCTGCTGTCTCAGTGTTGTCCATTTTATCTTTTTCCTATCATATCATCTTGCTCCTCTCCCATTAATAACTTTCCCAAACAGAAGAAAACAATCTTGATATATGCATACAGAATATGTATTATGTATATATCACCATCTTCCGGCTGCTAACAGGAATTATAGATACACGCAGTTGCTTACGATATAATTGTGTCATTGTGTGAATACCATAAAATCATTTTGATTTAACCCCAAAAAGCTGAAAAGAAGGTAGAAAAAGGAAGAAATTTGTATATGTGAAAAATGGGGTGTGCACAATCAAAAATAGACAATGAAGAATCAGTTTCAAGATGCAAAGAAAGAAGGAATCTGATGAAAGAGGCTGTTTCTGTGAGAAATGCATTTGCTTCGGCTCAGTCGGGCTACGCCGTATCCCTCAAACACACCGGCGCCGCTTTGAGCGATTACGGTGCCGGAGAGGTGCCTCCGCCGCCACCAGCCATGGCTGTGGGCCCCGGAGAACCATCTGTTGCGGAGCGACCCCCTCCACCGCCGCCGCATTCTATGGTGGAGTCCAGTCTGCCTCCTCCTCCGCCTCCACTCCCGAGATTTTCTCCCCTCCCTCCCATCCAGCGTTCTAAGACCATGCCTGCGGCGCTATCTCACTCGGAGAAAATGAAGAGAAATATGAAGGGTATTGCTATTGACGAGAGTGATGAAGAAGAAGAGGAGGAAGAAGAAGAGAAAGGAGGGCTTAATAGGAAGAAAAAAGGGGTTGAGGAGGTGGGCCCTGAAACCCCGATAAGAACCCCTAATCCGCCCCCGCCACCGGGCGTGGCGTGGGATTATTTTTTCATGGGGAACAATATGCCTGAGCAGTCGTTGGACGAGGTGGAGGAAGAAGAGGACGATGAGCATTATATGGAGGGAGAAGGCAATGAAAATGGGAATTTCAACAATGTAGGTGACAATAACATGGAGTTCAAGACGCCAGAGAAAAATGTAGGATTCCCGGGGGCAGAGGAGTTCAAAACGCCTGGGGAGACGCCGGTGACTGAGGGAAAGGAGAACCAATTCGTGCATTCGAACACAGCACCACCTGGGATGAGTAGAGGAGGGATTGGTGGTGGTGGGAACATGGTTGGAAATAGTAGTAGTAACGTGGATTTGTCAAAGATTTTGGGTGAGATTGATGATCATTTTCTTAAGGCTTCCCAAAGTGCACAAGAGGTGTCGAAGATGCTGGAGGCAACTCGGTTGCATTACCATTCAAATTTTGCGGATAATCGAGGTGATAATGTCATTTTGGCAGAGTACTATAGCTTTTTAATTGAGTTCTTTGTGTGATATGTGTTATGGATGAGTTTTGTCCAAATACACCAAACATATAAGGTTCTTAGGTTAATTGTGGATGGGATTCTTGTTCGAAATGGAATTTGCATTTAAAAGAGGAGTTTACAATGAATCTTATAACACAAAACATGCATTTGTGAAACTATTTGTTCTCACGACCTGTGCTTTAATCTAGTATGAAGTATTTAAAGATATAGGTCTGGAAGAAAATTGCTATAATACACGTTGACCTTGTTAGAAATCATTGCATTCACAAAAAGTGTTAACGATCCTCTCATGGGGAATTTTTCTGAATGCTCGTGAGAGTCTGTGTACGGAAATTTAGTCCTCTTTGCAGCAATTTATAGACATCTCCCTTGAGCTGATCAGCTACTAAGTTAAGTTTGTATAGATTTTAATCTATTACTCCATGTATTTGCATTATTGGGTTCGTTTTTGGTTTCAATTTTTTTTTTTTTNTTTTTTTTTTTTTTTTTTTTGAACGGAGTGGGATTTTATTATGCTTATTTACATAATGTATTAGCCAATTAATAGATAAATGTTTAACTTCTGGGCACTCCAACATTTCAGATCATAATGACGCTTGTTTTATATCAATGTTCGACATGTATGAACTTGAATATCTTGTGTGAAAGTTTTAATATTTGTTACTCTTGTTATCATTAGTATTTTACAGTCATGAAGATTTTTCTCAACAGGCATACAGAATGTTAGATGCTTGTAGGACCATGCTTGTTCAGCACTTCTAGTCTAAACAGTTTATTCGTTTGACTTGAATCAAGCATCACAATAGCGTTCCATATATGAGTAATTTTTCTTCCCCAAACCGTCACCCGACCAGAAAACTAGTGATCGGTACACGAAACACCATATTTCTTTCTTCTCATTGGGTGTTTTGAGATAGAAATACTGTTCAAGTTACGGCCTGGTTATTAGTTCTATTTCCATTAAATAAACCTGCCACAGAAGATTTCTATTTTCCACCTGAAGTACTAAAATGTTTGCCTTACTCTTGATTAAAACTTATTGAGGCAAAACCATATCCAGTTAATATGACCGTCTGGCAACAATTTCTTTAGTGTGAGAAGCAAGGATAAAAAAGGCTCCAACAGGCCAGCAACGGTCCAATTTCTCATTTTAATCTTGATTAAAATTTCTCCCAGACAAGGGCTATATCCGCAGCAAGTTCTCTTACATTTTGATAATAATATTTCTTATTCTTTAGGACACATTGACCACGCAGCTAGGGTCATGCAAGTTATTACATGGAACAAGTCTTTCAAAGGTGTACCAAATGGTGATGGCACGAAGGATAACTTGGATGCAGATGATTATGAGACGCATGCCACTGTTTTGGATAAGTTGCTAGCATGGGAGAAAAAGCTATATGAAGAAGTGAAGGTGTGTTATATTCTCTTAGTTTTATCATTTTCTGTGTGTTTTCACTTCATACGAGATTTTTTCATTTTCATTTTATCTTTTTAATTTGTAATTGATGTCTGCGGCAAGCTTTTGTTTTGGATTTAAACTTATTCTATAACTCCGAGAGCAATGGTAAACGGAAAAGAAGTAAAAAAATGAAGAACACACATTTTAAGTTGTTTACCATCTATGTCAACACACTGCTGCAAATTTTTACTATAATGAAGGAGGAGATTACAAGGTTCCCTCCCATCTCTCTGTCTTATCTAACACAGAAAAAAAACAGGTCCATCAGATTCCTTTATTTAGCATATGAAACTAGGGTGACCTAATACTGAAGTATGAATGCCCGATGTACCCCTTCAATAAAAAAAACTTTGCCTGCTATCCCCCTGCAGCTCTCCACAATTCAACATTCTTGTAATGTAATTGCATGTAGAATCATTTGATTGAGTAGCATTATTAAATACTGTTTTGTTTGAATTGGAAAAAAAAATGTTTAGCCACTGTATCATAACTATTCCAGTTATTGAATGCAAAAGCTTGAATTCTTCCTTAGGTGTGGTCGTGTTTATATATGTGATTAATTGATACCATTTGTTTTCGTTTGTGCGCTGTTAGGCCGGTGAGCTTATGAAACTCGAGTATCAGAGGAAAGTTTCAGCGTTGAACAAGCTGAAAAAACGCAATGCTAGTCCTGAACAGTTGGAGAAAGCAAAAGCTGCTGTTAGTCATTTACATACACGGTATATAGTTGATTGGCAATCTTTGGATTCAACTGTAATAGAAGTGAATGATATACGTGACAAGCAGTTGTATCCAAAACTTGTTGCTCTTGTTCATGGGTAAGTTTCAGTTCTATTTCATCCTTTGTCCAAAACTATATCTACTGATTTATATGAAAGCTCTATGTATGCTAATTTATTTCCCCCTGGACAATGAGGCTTTGGGTGTTGCTGTCGTATGTTGTCAGTCATCTCGAGATAGTTTTTCTTGTTTGATTATTTTGCATTTTCTTATCCTGACCTAGAGATTAAAAATACCATAATGTTATCCAAATATATGAAGTTTAAATCATTAAATCATGCCAGTGAAACTCTATATTACCAATAATTTGTCGTGTAATTTGCTTTTCTTCTTCCTGGATAGCTATGTAGTTTGAAATTCTCAATCACAGATATTATCAGTTTAATTGATTTCTCTTAAATCCAAATACGGGACGAGCCCATTATTTGCTTTTTGCATCACCCTGGGGTTTTTTTTTTTTTTTTTGATTGATGTCCTAATGTTAGCTCAAAATTCGTTTTTGCCGCTGAACTGTATAATGAATTCATATTTATCTCTGTAAAGGACATTGGTTAGTTTCCCCCCTTTTTTTTTTATTGATTATTATTTAACTATATTGAAGGATGGCAAAGATGTGGGAATCCATGTACAAGCATCACGACAGCC
>CAIGRF010076882.1:7848-20165 GCA_903798235.1 Fraxinus ornus | reverse complement strand
CCTCAACTTTCTTATTTTCATATCCAAGAAAAGAAAATATCTGATTATTCCTAGTCATGTCAGCTGACCTCGAAAACTCGAAGCAGACAAATTTCTTGCCACCTTGTTTTGGAGCCCTGCTATTTGAACTGCACCACATAGGACCTGTTCGAACACTTGGCGTCCCTATAGATGGGGGCCTGTCTACTGGCCTTGTTAAAGTAGAATTTTCCCATGTTTAATGAGAAATGCTATTTGTACAGCATTATTTCACACCACTTTACACAGTCCCCTCACAATAGGAGGATATTCGGTAACATAGCAAATCGGATATGAATTTAACAGTCAAATATCTATTGTATTATCGTATTGGATCAGATCCATTAATTATTCTTATCGGATTGCATCGCATATGGACAGATCCGATCCATTTACAATTTTATCCATAATATGTTATAATTCTAGATGGTTCCTTGATCGTGATGGTTGCTTGTAGGCCTTGTTACTTTTACAAGATTCCGTAAATCACTTTTTTTCACATGCTCTCCCAATTGTTTTCGTCACGTGGAGCTTCCTCGTGTTACAACGTTGTTAAGAGAATATTTGTTTATTTCCTTCTAAGGAGAACGTGATACTTGAATGCTCCCTATGCTTTGATCATTTTATTTCGAGTCCATAGGTTTGTTTGTGAAGTTTACCTCGTAGGCTTCACTAGGCTAACAATCCTTGCATGTTTTGACAGAGGTAAATTTAGAAATTTATGTTGATGGGGTTGAAATATAAGATAATCAACCTAAAAAATTCTTAGGTAACAAAAAAGTCATTAAATGATATAAGTATATTTTTAAATATATAATAATTTTCCGTTGATCTAGAATAAATAAGTTACTATAAAATTATACTTTTAAAATATGTAATATATTCTAAACTTCTTGAAAACAAAAAGTTAGTTAATAATGCAAAATTGCATTATTGGTCCCAAGCCATTGTCATTGTATTAATGCAACGATATAGATGGTCTTAATATTAAACAATTTATTGTACTTGCGACGATAATTTTAAACAAAAAATCTACAATGGTGAGCAACGAGACTAGAACTAGATCAAGAGTGAGCTAATTCTTTATACTCGTCTCTTATTTCACATGAGTATACACGCAAAATTAACATGAATGGGCAGAAACTGTGAAAAATAATCATTTGCTCAAATATCCAACAAATTGAGGGTGTCACTGTCAATAATGAAAGATGAGAGACCATTTGCACACATGGGCCATACATTTGCGACAACTTGTGCGCACAAATCCCAAAATATAAAGGAAAAGATGTTCAATAAAGCTAGTTGTACTTGTCAAAACTCGAGCATTTAATATAAAAAAACAGTTTTTAAAATGGATGAATGTGATGCTGTCAAATAGAATGTTGTCAACGAAGATTGTACAATAGCATGATTCAAACATGTTTCATGAAATCAATATTACATTCCATTAAACGAAGATGAGGATGTTCACCACTATCGCATTTGTATGGACATTGGAGGTGAGGTTTAGGTCTCAGCATGAAAATTATGTACATAACGAACCTTAGTGAAAAAATAATGACAGTACACAATTTAAATAAATAAATTTTGTCACATCTCTAAGCGGCTAAGCATTTAGACTAAGTTGTTCAACTGAATCTAGTGTCATCTGGGTTCACAAAGCAAACTATAGCATCATTTCATTCACAACAATATTTGAAGTTTCAGAAAGAAGAAACTAAAACCACCTCAAAAGGCCAGCAAATAGTCCTTCAAAATGAGGAAAATAAGTGGAGAAAAAACTATGTAACAGCAGGGCTTCGGAACTGCACCAACTGAAATCACCTTATCCTCTGAAAATGCATCATATGAAAAGGTAACGACTTTCAGTACAAAAACAAGAGAGTTGGGAACTCAATAGTAAGAAACTTAAGTATTTGGGAAAAAAAACTTACTGCACTCTTTTGGATGGCAAATGCATCTTAACCCAGCTCCACAATGTCCATCAGGCTTCTTACACTCGTCGCAAGGATTCGGCACATGAACTGGAATATTATCATAACAAATTGAGGAATTTTGTTCTGAGCATGAGTGTATGTTCCTTGTACTATCAATATACCTCTCTGTGGTTTCTTGAGATATTGATTTTGGAAAGAGAATGTTCAGTAAGAGGAAAAGAAATTGAAGGAGATAGATTTTCTTCAAGCTGTGCATTTTGTTTATTTTCTTTCTCTGTCGATCATTTTACTGTGAAGAACCTTCGGGGTGTTTTTAAGGAGTTGAAAAGCTGTAAAAGCTTGCAAAGATTACTACTTTTTCTGTCCCATCAGTGATCTCATTTAGTGGATTCTTCTAGGATACTGGGGAAAAATACTTTTGTCTGTGAAATATTTCCTGTATTTTGAAGAATTTTCAAGTCCTCGCAAGAAGTATTTTAAAATTATTCCCTTTATTGGTTGTTTAGAAATAATTTCAATGATAATAATTGACTAAGTTGTAACAAAATAATTAGCTCTACGGGAGATATTATTAGTGGCAGACAAAGTTGCTAACCTGGGACCCCTAAGATTGATGAAAAATTATAGGATTATATCAGTTTCAGATTCTTCCCAACGTTCGAGCGCTATCCAATCCACACAGTGACACAGGACACATTAATTGCTTGTAATATTATACCGACATTCATTTTTCAAATTATAATAAGATCACCACTAGAATAAGGTCCATAGGCCCTACTGCTATTGTGAGTTCATAGCCGATCGTGCTTGATTGAAAATTTGAAACAAGCAACTTGGAAATATTAAAAAAAATAATATTATTCGTAATCGCTCATTATTGCAGTCATCCTACCTAACGTACACACGGCAAGTGATTATTTGATGCAATACCATGTGAGGCAACTACCGTAACGAACGACCAGAAATAACATTACTATATCAAAAAAGGCGCCTTTTTTCAGAAATGAGATTTCTTGCCCCATTCTTTAATTGTATGATGAGTGGAATCCTATGCATATTGGTGGACTTTTGATTGCCATCACATGTGCTTTCAAGGTAGGGGCGTTCCTACCATACGATCTGTTACATAAATAGGCTAGCTGGTTCTCCCCGAAATGTGTTTGAGACGTAACAATTTACTGGACATCTAGGAGTTAAGTAAGACAAGACTGACGCAATCTAAATAACAATTTTCTTGAGCCAGCTCATCAACTCTTGTGTGAGCCAATTCGCCAATGAGTAAGCTATAAATTTTCAGTTAACAAAAAATTACTGGAGTCGGCTCGACTCGTCCTAACAATGGGCGAGCACGTGGGGGCAGGCACAGCCCCCTGTCGCAAGGTACAATTCAACTACTTGCAAATACTGATATAATACATCCAACTTAGTACCTACTGATATAATACATCCAACTTAGTACCACGTACACTAATGGAAAAAAGCAATCAAAGGAAAATCATCTAAAGCTAAATACATATAATGAGAAACAGATTCTATCCTTAAAAATATAAGGGCGATATCGATCAAGTTGATTCCGGTTTTTTTTTTTAAAAAAAGGAGCAAAATTTTATTCAATCTAAACTAGACTATTAGTTCAGTTTAAATACGACTCTATGACATAATATTAAACAATAAACGAGTTAGAAGTCAATTATCATTCCTAAGAAGCTGGAATAAAGTTGATATGAAAAGAAGAAACAAAACTTAAGCCTCAGAAATATCATCGTTCACCAAATTCTTGTTTAAATACAATATACAGGATCAGGTGTTCAAAAAAAATGAGATTTCGGAATTACTGCATAGAACTGTTGTGGGGCAATTCAACATAGATGCCTGACCTTTTTAGCCGAGATACTCGTTTTCGATGGCTACGTCCCTGTTGATGTTGTTCCCATTCATGTCCCCCTCTAAGCACTTTATTCCCACATGCCTACAGTTCACAACTTCGCCATCATAAGCAAAGAGAGAAACCAGAGGGGAGTGGGTACGGAGAGAGTACTAGAGGCAACACTTACCTGACAAATATATTGAGTCCAAAGGTCCCTGTTCGCCGATTTCATCACTTCACAATCACTCCTGGCCTCTTCCATATTGTTCTTATCAAGGAAAGATTTGATAATTTCAAGCGACGGTTCAACCACATCTACAACCCATAAATCATCTGAAGCACCTGCAAACAGCATGTCACCGCAATTAAATTTAATCTCTAGAAGTTAAATTACTTCATAAAACACAAACAATTTATCTATTAAAAAAATCTGGAAAACCTACTTAATAAGCACCCAGTGACGTCAACATAATGAATATTCCATCCAAACAGCATTTGCAGTCTGCTAAGCCTTCTCTTCTGTGAAAGACAAAAATATTAGAAATAAAACATTGAATGTGATATGTTAGAACATAATTTCTTACTGCTCTTACCAAAATAAATTGAATATTACGAGAATAATCCTGATTTCTCTATAAATTTGTGCATGAAAACTTACTATATATCCTCACAATTAAAAGCACATTCATGATGCTCTTGTAGTTACATGGTGACAACAATGCAAGAAGATTGGTGCTGAAGTCATTATTAATTTATTTTTATAATAGGTTACCACAACTAATAATGGATAGGCAGATAGCGCAGAATTTGATAGCCTTTTTGAAAACGTATCAAGGAAAGCACAAAAGAAGTTTTACAAAATAAGCCTAGGAGGAGTTAAAAAGAGGAGTAAAATTTTAGTTGACGAACACTATGGAAGAAAAACCAAATAGTATCCACACCAAACATGTATGAAAACAGACAAGCCTGATATTTAACAATAACCAATTACTTATATAAAAATTGTAAATGTGTTAAAAGAGTTTCACATGATGATTTTTGCATGCTTAGAGTGTGTTTGGTGCATATTAAAATGAGAGAATGCATTTTTTTTAAGTGATGTAATGAGAAATATGTAGTTGAAAAAGAAGGAAAAATTATTGATGTGATGGAAAATATTATTTTATTGAAGAATGTGTGGAAGTAAAATCAAATTTTTAGTATATTTTGATAAAAGTAGATAAAATGTGTGAATCACATAATATACGTTATTAAAATTTATTTTAGAGTGTGTTTGGTGCATATTAAAATGAGAGAATGCATTTTTTTTAAGTGATGTAATGAGAAATATGTAGTTGAAAAAGAAGGAAAAGTTATTGATGTGATGGAAAATATTATTTTATTGAAAAATGTGTTATGAAAATAAGTAGAAGAATGAGAATGAAAAAAATAATGTGGATCCAACACGGGCCAAGTCACCTTGTATATGTAGAAAATGTTGCTGCAACATCATGCTTTGGGAAACTAGCACCAGTACCATGAGGTGAAATTTAAAACATGTAAAAAGCTTGTAGAAGTGGATATTGTGATACCACTGACAATGTCTCCGAGAAAGTTAGACAGGTTAGCAAATAAAAAGTATCCAAGTTGAAACCATAGAACCAGTTACCAATGTCACAATGGGATATAGTTTTTCTGTCCCACAAATATGTCTAATTTGTCTTTCTAAAGTCAAATAGCGTTTGGTCAAAGGGCTTACCATAACATTCTTTATATTCCACAATAATATAGTATCCATATCCTATTACTTCCACTCTTCTATAACATTTGTTTTTCCATAAAAGCAACCAAAAGAAGAATAGAATAAAGGAAATTTATGAAAAAATAGACACACTACAATTAAACTTTACATACCATATTTCACAAATTTATATTTTACATGCTATATTTGCATAATGGTTACCAAAAACACCCTTTGCTAAAAATTTACAAACATGCCATTATAAATAGCTAAAGAGACAAAAATACCCTTAACTGAAATAACAAACCATGCCTATATATTACATCATATAACATTTTGCATACTATTTTCCAATTTCTCATTTTTCATTAGTTTTTTTTTCCTTTGTAGGATATTTTTGTATAAAATTTATATCTTCTTTTCCTAAACTGTAACATCAATCAATAAAAATTAATTTTAGTAAGTTAATAAAATATTGCAAATATTAGAAAATACTTCATTTGACTCTTTCAATATTGAAAAAGTAAATAAAATTTTATAATTGCTATAGTAAAATTAACAAAATCTGTTCAATGAATAAATTTTTTAAAAATAATTTTTGATATTAGTTGTTATTTTGTAGCTAAAAATCAATTTCTTATACATTTCAGTTGGGGGCATTTTTGCAACTTTAAAAATTGTTAAGAATGTATGTGCAAATTTATTGATATCTATTGCTGATGATTTTTCTTTTATGCAAGGAAGCTTCATAGAAGAGAAGAAATTAAAAATATAACTAAAAAAATATATCTAATTTTGTGTAAAAGAAATGTATATGATGTAGTGAGAGAACTTGATTGAATATTAATTTAAGGAGGGGTATATGAATGAGAAAGAAAAAAAGTTAATTTTTTAGATGAAGATGAAATAGTAATTGATGTTTTGGAGAATAAAAAAATAGTTAAAAAATTGGTATATAAATGGTTACATATTATAATACAAAGGGTGTGATTTGTTATTCTCATTTATGAATATTTTGGTCTATTTAACTATTCTTAATGGATAATTTGTAATGTTTTCGGAAAAAACTTGTTTTTTGTTACCATTCAGAAATATATAGTATTTAAAGTGTAAATTTTAAAAAATACGGTATGTAAAATGAAAATACACCTTAAACAGAGGATGTAATTTGTAGATTTCCCTAGAATATTTTGCTCTGACCAAATGCAAGTCAAGTTTCACGTCCTTTATGGAAAGGAAGGAGTGTCTATTGCCTGTCCGACCATTCAGTCATCCTTGTTTGTTAATTCAAGTTATAGGTAAAAGGAAATACACCTTAAATCTCAAAGGAACAAAATAATGTAGTATAAAGATAGTCTTCTTACTTGACGACGAACGAGTCTTCTCGTGTTTAATTTCACTTTATCAATAGCTTTTGTTAATAGAATCTTTTGTTGGATCTCATTGGGGGAGTCCATGATTTGCCGCATGATTTCCTTGAATTGTTTAGCATTTGAAATTTGAGAACAGACAGCTTCACTAGGATTTTGACATTCAGAAGTGCAATATCTTAGAAAATCTTCAAATTCCCGGACACCAATTGCTTGTCGTAAACCTCGTGTATAATCAGCATTTAACTTGTAAATATCAAAAACTTCTTCAAGTAGACCAGCATGTATCATAAAGTCAACTCTTTGATCTACATATTGATCCAATGCTGGAACAGATGCATCCAGACATATAAAACAGCAATCATATCTGAAATTATTAGCTCGTCCCCAGTTCTGCCCTGGCACATTTAGAAATAAGATAATTAAAGAGGATGTTATGGTTCACATGATATTATGCTATTTAGTCCACTAAAATCTGAAGCTGTATAACAACAGGAATGAAAGCAGAGACTGCTGTAATTTGTAAAAATGAAATAACAGCTAAATGCAGTAAGTTGATTCAAGTTACTTGCTAATGTTAAATAAAAAGAAATAACTTATTTCTCCTGTTTCTTTGATATCGTTTCATGTACTCTTCACATAGACAAATAACAATTAAACTTTTTAAAGATCAGTAATTTTGAGGCTACACATTTAGTGCATTAAGTTGGCTTCTCTTTGATATATGAAGCATAAAGAATGACAATTAAAATGACAGAAATATAAGGATGAAGGATGCAAAGGAAAGAGATAATTCAGAATGAAAAAATTAGAGCTTCAAAGCATGTATAGATAATATCCTTGAAAAGATATAAAATGGTAGCAGGTTGCTGTCTGTAGATAGAGCAACCTGCAGTTGTGTGTATGTATCGCAGGTGGAAATGTGTCCCGGATTTAGCTGTGCTAGACTGCTAGTAGAAAACAAGTGCAATAACAGTCAGGGATAAGCAATTGTGATTATGTAGATAAGCCAAGATTTAGAACAAACCTCCTTGATATTCCCCTGCAATAGCTCGCTTGGACGGACACCAGAACGGGTATATAAACTTACGTATTGATTAATCTGCCATATTTGCGAATCAATATTGAGTTACTAAACAATCTCAAAAATTGGAAGTTAAAAAGATAAGTCGGCAATCTTATTTGACAAACCTATGCCATATATTTTTTACTTTTCACTTTTTCAGTGCTGATAACTGTATGGAGTATTAATTATATTTGTCATTGAATAACTTTTCCAGAATCCGACAGTTAAACCAATGATGAAGACTCCATCAGTAACCCTAAATGTAACTAAGAAGAGGAAAAAGAAAAATATGACCACTATTCCTATATATAAGGGCAGATAATTAAGATTTGAAAGCACATATCATTATAACCATACATATGCCCATACGAAAAATTACAAGTCATCCGTGCTTTATCATTCCTGAAGAATGTTAATTTTCTTGTGCAACAATTGAAATTAATCTCAGGAGCAATATGTACGCAAATGTTCAGTCATAGAGTGCAGTTATAAAACATGATACACAAAGGGAAGATAGGCAGAAAAAAACAGCATCTTGAAAACATTCTCACCTTCCTATTATCATTTGGATGAATTCTATTTGCTGCTACCGGATCAAGGTCTTTAAGATGACTATAAGTATAATCACCATTTACTCCTATGGGTTCAAGCTCAAGTTCAAAAGCTGGTTTCTTGTCTCCTGATATAAACAAAAACATGTATCACTTGAACTTGCTTGCAAGGTATCCTCAGATGGCCAAATTCATGTGCAGAATATAATGACTCTACGATGATACTGAAGACGCAAAATATAATGCAAAGAGGCAGTGATTACCAGGAAGATTAAATAAGTAATTTGCTTCCTGATCTTCTATGTAATCATCCAGAAGGAACTGACTCACAAGAGACTGTTGAATAACAAGGAATATCTATCAGGTCAGATATAAATTTGAAATCACGAAAATTGCAACGCTCGAGAATAACCTAGCGAGTCAAGATAAAAGAGCATAATACAGTTCGGAAAAGAGGAGACTTTCACGGTCCACCATTACCAAAGAAAAGTAAGCAACTGTTGATAGTTATAGAAAGGGAAATTAGCTAATTACATTACCAACGGTCTCCATAAACATTCCTTTAGGGAAACAAGGTTTGTGTGTTTTTTTTCCTAGTAAGAAACTAAGAATTTAGGAAAAATGCTGCCAATAGTGAAAGTGACGCGGAAACAGAACTGAATGAAACAGTGAGAAAGCAGAATCATAGGAAATCTTGGGCTTCATTCAAATGGTTTGCCGGGAAGAGAAAAAGATGGGTCACAAATAGTGATACTTCAACTTGTGAACAAAAAACTAAACACAAATTGAGACATCAAATCCTTGTTCAAAGAGTAGGCCCACATTAAGTTATTGATGCTAACATGAAGCAGGCAAATGGTAACAGCAAAAACAGAGATTTTCGGCAAAATACCCACCCCTTTGAAGACATTTTGTAAACGATAAAAGCCACTAAACGATTCCATATTAGAGACTGTATTAGGTAGTTTCAGTTTGTGTCAACGGATGCAATTGAACAAGCACCAGAATTGTAAGAGAGGAGAAAAGAGAAGAGCAGTTAGGAGACACCAATATTGTTTATTCAATTCATCAAAAGTCTAAGCAAATAAAACGCATAGGCCTTCTTTAAATAGAGTTTCTAATTTATGTAGTAAACTATTAAAGACATAAAAATAAAATACTAGAAAACATTGAAAAATAAACCCTAACTACTTTCCCTATAATAAGGGTGTGTTTCAACCACATTATTTTGGAAGAATGTATTCTAGAATAGTAGATTGATGGTGAATGTGTGGTTGAAAAAGAAAGAAAAGTTATTGATGTAATGAAAAATATTATTTTATCGAAAAATGTGTGGTTGAAAATAAGTAGAAGAATGAGAATAAAATTTTTATAATGTGTGGTTGAAAAAGAAAAAAAAGTTATTGATATGATAAAAAATATTATTTTATTGAAAAATATATTGTTGAAAATGAGTAAAAATATAAAAATAAAATTTTTAATGTGTATCAAATAGTTGTTCATATTCTTTTGATTCTTAACAGCCTAAATCATCAATACTTAAGAGACATTGGTCTTCCTCATTCATCCTAAGATTTTATGAATGATGTTCTTGAGCACAAAATTTATATATCCACTGAACTTTTTACTTGACAATGCTTTAAAGTCTAAAGCTTTGCCCATCTTTTACTCATCTATCAACCTCCAAAGAAATAGCTCGCTGCCCTATTACAAGATCTTAATTTAATCAAGCCAATATTGTCTACGAAGACTGGCTGCAATCAATTTGGATTAAAAAATTCAACAAAAGTTTAACTTCTACTGTCATCCTACAACACAACAGCAATGACTAAATGATTACAGGGACAAAAAATATAGTCATCATACAATATTATAGATAGCAGCTAACCTGGATATAATAATTTGTTCCACCTACTATAACAGGTAAGCAATTGCGAGACCATATCTCACTGATGAGCTGAAAATACAATCAAATGACTGAAGATCAGACAACAAAACTACCAAAAAAAAAAAGGCTCGGTGTTATTATGAGAATATATACACAATTAAAAAAAAGAAAAAAGAAAAAAAAAATGCTTTTAATAGAACTATTTTAATCACTTCTATTGAAGAAATTACAAATAATTTTTGCAGTGTGCAGCCATCAAAAGCATAGATCAGAAGGAAAAGTTAAGAAAGTTCCTTAAAAAAGACAAAAAAAAAAATAAGGGATTGGAGATTGTTTAATGCTAACGTTCTTTCCATGCAACTGTTTAGAGTTGTTATTTTGTAACTGCATTTCTTCACAAGTCGGCCAACAGAGTAGTCTACTTAAATCTTTAGCAATATTTCAAGCACATAAATAGGCAAACTCTAATCGTCAAATTTCGGCACCTATTGATTCGCTCACGAATACCGGTTGGATCAAGAATTTGAAGAAACTCTTCAATCTACATTTTTAATATTCAAAATCAACGAACTTACAATAAAATCCTAACTCTCTATTTAAACATAAAATCTTAATTAAACTTTAAAAAAAAAAAAAAAAAAAAACTCTAGCTCTTATTTATTTCTGTAAATCTCCTAATCGAATAAAAACTCCTACTAGACATAAAATAATAAAAGAAAATTTAATTAACAATTATAAAATATTGACTTAAATGTATCCTGCACCATTCTGGTAACAACTCCATTGGTCACACCCAAAATGCAGAAATATCAAGCACAAGGAGCTCTAGAAACAAAATTCAATAATTAACAATTATAAAATATTGACTTAAATGTATCCTACACCATTCTGGTAACAACTCCATTGGTCACACCCAAAATGCAGAAATATCGAGCACAAGGAGCTCTAGAAACAAAATTCAATAATGCCAACTTCACGTATTTTATAATATGAATACATACTTTGCTTCAAACTTTACAACAAGAAGTCATGGGATGTCAAAACTCACAATTTTGTCAAATTTGCTCATAAAAATAAAAATAAAAAATGCCAGTTCAATATTAATATAACTATAAAACGTTGTCTAACTGGAATAGCACAATCCCGAAAATCCTTGGCAGTGAATTCGACGTGGGGGCTGATTGTCCCGAGCAGATGGTGCTGCACCCCTGCCCCGAAACATACATGAAGAATATTAATGGTAAAAATAGCTAAGGTCAATTACCCCAAACTTCATAGAAGCTAGTAAACAGGTGGAGTAAAGGGTACAAAGCAAGGACCTTTTTGGTCTTGAACGGGAACTTTATTTGTAAGAACGTCCAATCCTTGGTAAACCTGTCAATAAATTGGATTCATTAATGAACACATATCATGCCCCATCAAAAAAAAAAAAAAAATACATATCATGCCCTTTCTCAGATTTCTTTATTCACTTTCAATCTGTAATTAAACTTCACGCAAGCAAGCTCTCAATCACGTCATCATCAAGTTACCTGCATAGAGTCGGCATTGATGATTTCGATTGGGAACTGGGAGGCGAGGTCAATGGCCAATTTGGATTTGCCTGAGCCAGTAGCGCCCATTATCACTACAATCTTGGGCTTTGATTTCATGTTAGCGTTTGAATTCAGGTCTTCGTTCATCATCTGCGGAATCCCTCTTTGCTCCTGAGGCGGCTTTCCTCCTTCCATTGTCTCTCAAGTGTCAACCTCCCTCGCCTTGGAGACTTGGAGTCAACAGTTAAGTTAGCTTGTTAGAATTGGATTAATTAGGGATTTACTTTCATAAAATCAAAAATCAGATTTCAATGTTTAAATTTGCAAAACTCAGATTTTTTCATGAATTAATTAATTATATTTTA
>CAIGRF010076876.1:0-15892 GCA_903798235.1 Fraxinus ornus | reverse complement strand
AAATGCCCTATCTCATTATGAGCCCAATTGCCTAAATGTAAATGCTAGGCCATATATATAGAAATACAATACAACACCAAAACCATGCATGTAGTGAATCAGGTTAGTTTTTTATGTTTAAAGAAACTAGGAATATTAATTCAAGTCTTCATTTCCAAAATTCTTGAGCCTTGAAAAATAAACAGAAATTCTTGTCTTTGGATGGTAAAGTAAAAGGAATACTATTACTATCAAGGCATTATATAGAATCATATTGTCAAGAGTACATTTTTCTAAACGATGCTTTCACAGATGAAAAATACAAAATACAATCATTATCTAAAATATCGCACTCCAATATTGAGATATTTGTGTTTTTATTGGAGTCGAAAAATGTTCATCGCGAAAGTTAAGGAACATGAGTGTGGTGCACATTACTACTACCAAATATATTTAAAAATAAATCATATATATTATTTTAAATAGTAAGTTTAAAATTCATAATAGCTTACAATGTTTAGGAGAAATAACTTTTAAATCAACGTGAGAACTCAACTCATAACTAATTAAGAAATCTAAGTGAAATTCGGGTGAAACAAAAATTAAATTGTGATGAACAATGCATTATTTGCACATGTCGAAGTCCAAAAGAATCCAATTATGTGAAAGATAGCCCATGGATTTATTTCAATGTCAGTTTCTATTAAACTTTAATAATTGTATGAGCTACATTATTTTGGAACAATGTATTCTGGAATAGTAGATTGATGGAGAATTTGTGGCTAAAAAGAAGGAAAAGTTATTGATGTGATGAAAAATATTATTTTATTGAAGAATGTGTGATTAAATGTGAGTAGAAGAATGAAAATGAAAATATTAATGTGTGTTAAATAGGGGCTCAAATTAAATTATTTATGTGTATACATTTTATTAATTTCTCTTGAGTTTTTCAAAGATGGTCCCTAAAAGGAAGAAGGTATTTATGTAGTTCATTTCATGCCTTTTGGCTTTCATCTTTTGTGTTTGCACTTATTTGTTTTTCGGAGGTACATTCTTGGCGACTTGGCCTAGTTCCCTTTATACTTTGTTTTGTGTTTTTCAATAAAATTCCCACCAGTAGTTGAAAACAATCATTCTACAGTACCATAATCATTGACATAATCCTGGACATAATGTCCATGGCATTCCATCATTGAACTGTTTTAAACACGGTCACTTTTTCCATCAAATCATCTGCTGCCACCTCGAATTATATGACTACATCTTTTATATATCTTTTGGCAAAGTGGCAAAATCCAATTGAAAAAATGTATTTCATTACAAGTCAACTCTTTATTAGAATTCAGCTTTTCTTTTGATTCTTGAAAGAGTGCTCTATCACATACATTTTGTACAAAAAATTGTAAGATTTTCTTCGGTTTCTACAAGGGCTCTTTCTATGATTACAAGAAAAAGTGTACAAAATTAAATGGGTTGTATGAACAAACCCCTAATCCCTCTCTCTATCTATTGCAATCTCCCATTTAGCATCATCATTAGATACTGGTGTTGTTACTGCACCAGTGACTGATGCATCAACTCCTGTTTCTAGACTAACTATCACTGGTTTCATCATTCTACTCTTCAACTTTCCTCCAGGCAGTCTTTGCTGTTGTACTACCAGTACTGAGGCCGTGCTTCCAATATCTGTCGATGCTAAAATGTCTCCGACCACTCCGAGTTCCGGGCACTCACTCCATGCACTAAGCCCCATTAGGATTTGTGATGCTTGGTGATTCCTTCCAACTATCATTAAATCATAGTTATTTTCCAAGGCTCTAAGGGATGCTGTTAGGCCTACCCCATCTTTCACAAGCTGTTCTTGGTATATGAAATTCTGGTTTCCGTTGTGAGCTTGTCGAACTTCGTCTATGAGAATGTTATCTTGTTTCCTTTCTCTAGCGTTGTCGCTTCCAAAAAGAAGATAACGAACAAGTGTTAGAGTGACATTGTTATGTCTCCCCATTCGTGCACCATAATAGAGCGACTCTGCGTCATCTGGACCGCCAATGTAGATGACAGCAACACGATAGATGGATTGAGTGTTGAGAATAGACATTGATCCTGTTAAAGTTCCCCTGTCAACGAGAATGCCAACAGAACATGGGGCCTTTTCCAAGACTTTGATGTCCATGGTCTGAATAGAGCGATTCAGTAACCCAATAGAGCCATCAATTTCCCAGTGCTTGTGAAAAGGTAGAATCACAATTGTAGCATTCTGGTCAAGTGCTACTCTACAGATGTCTTCGTGCATTGTTTCTGCATGTGAGATGGCACTAAATGATTGGACAGTGACGCATCTTTCATTGCAAAGTTCGTATTGGCGCAAGGCATTTATTATATGGCTTGATTTAGAGTTGCTTGGCTGCAGGATTCTCGTGGATTGATGAGCAACGAGCAAGGGATTGGCTCGGCCTACTACCTCTTCAAGTAGGACTGCTATGACTGCAATTGGGCTTTCTTCCGTTGCATCAGAAGCTTCGAGTAGGTTTATGATGGTCGGTACGCTATCTTGGTTTTGGAGGCAAACCAATATTCTGAGCTCAACATCCCGTTTAGCATGCTGAATCGTCCTCCTCTTGAGGGGAACATGTTGTTTAGAAGGATCATACATGAACTTTATTAATGGCGTTATGATTGCAGTAACTCCAATCAAAGCTATAACACAAATGGAGAACTCTTGATCTGTGAGAAGCTGTCATTAAATCAGTATCATATCAGTTTAGATATAAATCGGCTTTGTCATTTACCAACAAACTTAACTGAAAATATGTGATTTTCAATCTTACCAGGCCATCCTTCCACAAGTTGTAAACAATCAGCTCGCAAACGCCTCTTGCATTCAACATGAGTCCAATCACGAAGGAGTCTTGAAAGTTTATACGCAGATATCTAGACGACAATACTACTGCTCCAATCTTGACTATGCAAGAAAACATAACTACAGATAACACAATCCACAATGATTGAAGGTGAATTTTGAAGATGTTCGTTTTCAGACCACTCGTTGTGAGATATATCGGATAGAATATCTTTCCTACTGGGATATCAAGTTTCGAAATCAGGGCTGTTCCCAAAGGTGGCCCTTCAGGCACCATCAAACCTAAGACCAATGGTCCAAGTACAAAGTGCTGGCCAATTAGCTCACTGACTACTCCGACTGCAAGAACACATGTAAAAGTGCCAATGATGTAGTTCTCTCCCACAGGTTTCCCGTGTGGCATTCTTCTCAGAATTCTTAATAGAAGAGGCTTAATTATATACACCAAAGAAACCACAACTAGAAATGCTGCAATAATTCCCACTACTGATTGGAGTGGATTGAAATTCGCCTGTAATATTGAAAGTAATATTACAACTAAAGTCATGCCAATTATATCACATAACATGGATGCCGATATGGCAACACGGCCTAAGTCACTGTTCGACAACTTAAGCTCCGTAAGTAGGCACGAGATGTTTGGAAATGGCGTTAGACATTGTGAAGCTGCAATGAAAGGTAGTGATTCCGCAAGAGTCCCATCCATAGGGACATAATGAATCAATATGAAAGCTAATGGCAAAGTAAGCGCCAATGTAACGAACATTGCTGAGATGCCTAAGACAGCTGCCTGCCTTCCTGGTCGGATCATCTTCATCGGATCTGCTTTTACGCCTATTGCAAAAAAGAAGAACATTAGACCGAATGTTGCTCCTGTTATAAATGTCACCGCACCTCTTGGAGGAAATAATAATCTTCCTATGGAACCTTTGTGTCCTAATAGTGAAGGGCCAAGCAATATTCCACCCTGGTTGCAAAGCAAATATTGTTAGCTATATTTCAGTAATTTTACACCTTATAGCTATAACATATCCATGAATTTTTGTTATATAGTATTGGAGAAGACTCAACAATGGAAATAAGATTTTAGCTTCTTCTTTTTTCTAACACTATTCAATACTCCGAACCTAAAAAAATCAGAAAGGATCAATATGTTTTTAACAAAATGATGACATTTGATATCTAGTATTTGTTCTTGCGAAAATCGAAGATTCTCAACTTGCCCAAGAAATAAAAACAATATTAGCCTTTTCCATGCACTAATATCACTGTGTTCCTTTCTGTATTCCATTACGTGAACAATAATAAGTTTTATCAATAAAATTTAGAATACATTTATGTGAATCCTTTTTCGATTCATTATTATTCGCAGCCATACGTCTCACTACTATTCTATTCATCGATTAATTATTCCAGAATCGCTTAAAAGAGAACATGTAATGAAAGAAAAAAGTTACTGACATGGGCAATGCATAAGCTGAGAGAAATTCCCTTACAAAAATTTGAGTGACCATAGATGATTGTCCAAGAGGCCGGAGGCAGATATCAATCAGCATTGATGTTAAAGAAATTAGTGAGAATTGCACTAAAATAAGAGGCACAGAATAATTTAAAGGATTTCTCTTTATCCATACACCGAAAGTTGCAATCTTATCTGCATTTTGACAAACAATATATGCATTCCCTTGATCTCCCATTATATTCCAGTATGTAATATTTTTCTTTCTCTTAATTTCCTGATGGAATCCCAGTTGGAAACACTGATTTTTCAGAAGGAAATATCAATAAAAGGGAAAAGAGAGTCAAGAAAAACTCCAATAGTTTAGTTTTCGTCACATACGCATTTACACATACACCTCAATAGCAGGGTTACCTCTAGTTTTGGTGGCCTTGACTAAGGTGGTTGTTATAGGATGGAGGAGAGAGAAACTGAAATATAGCCAACATTTTTAAGGTCAAAATAATTATAATCATATTTCTGATATACCCTTCCAGTGTCATAGTGACAAGTGTTGTGTTAGGGAGTATAATTAATAGGGAAAATGCACTCTTGGTTAAGGGCTATAAATTGTACAGCCCTCTCACATGCATGTTGGATCCACACTAATTAATTAATTAGCGAACCCCACATGCATGTGAGAGGGCTTGTAAATTTTACAGCCCTTTAATTACTGTAAGAATAGCATAATTCTAAAGGAAAAATTCATATTTGCATCAATTCAAAAATTAATTCACATTTCACTATAACAACATATTATTCACTAAAAATATGATTATTCAAATAGAGATTCATGAATTGCTAAACTGCTTTATAAAATACTGTAGTGTATTAGGGATGGCAATTCGAATCGTTAAAATCGAAAATCGCGGTTAACCGAACCGAATGGGGCAAAAAAACCGAACCGATGGTACAATGGGGCAATTATGGTTTTGATTTTAATGAACCACTTCATTTAGGGACGGGTATGGTATTTAGCAATGGTGCCCAGCCCCGAACCGATTACCCGTTAAAAAAAAACGGAAAAATTCATATATGCATCAATTCAAAAATTTAATTCACATTTCACTATGACAACATATTATTCACTTAAAAATACTAGATTGATGATTAAAAATGGTTAAAATACTGTCTTCCAAAAATAAATCCCAAACTGGAACTTGTAACTTATGAAATATTAAATGCCCATTATCACGTCATTACATTAACTCAATTTCCCCATAAGACATAACTTAATAGGAAATAGGCTCTGAATGATGAATTTTGTTCATTTGCATCCGTGTCATTTGCTCATCCATTGCCAAAGACTTACAGCTTCTGGGAAGAAAAAAATTCTTTGTCCTACTGATTCCTTTTATTCGCACAAGATACTTACTCCAAATCGAAAAAACATTCTAACGAATAGAATTACATCGCATGGTATGAATTAATTTTTATTCGAATTGTGTATAGATATACTTTATATCTCGAGTATATTACGTAGTACATTCTTTATTTTGAATTTTTATTTGGATTCCAACATGTTTAAGTCTTTGATACCGTATTGCATAGACAGTCCCAAATATCAAACTCATAATTTTATGTTTTTAATAGTTTAATAACATGCAACAGTACACTTGTATGAATGATGCATTCCGAAAAAACGATTTCGTGCTACTGAATATATACTCAAACTAATATGTGTCTAATTACTGTCTTATGAGCATTTAATGTAGAATTTTTTTGTTCCCATAAAATATTATAATTGAAGCACTTATTATTATATTCTCGAGTGCCCAATATGATGTTAAAAAACATCTCTATTATGTTTCTACAGGATGGATTCGGTAAATGTGTTTGTAGTTTATGGGGCAAATACCATCGGTCTCCTAGTGCATTTTGGTTGCACTACGTACATCTTGTCGAAATGATTGCAAACCAGCTGAAACCTGATACGTGTCGTTTTTGTGTCGATATTGAGTACACTGCAGATGTTGACATGTCCCCAATCCGGATAACAAATGACTATTCATTGCATTTTTACTTGGAGCTTAAGCGGAAAGATCCACGTATCACGGCCTATGCATTACATGTCAACCTGAATGAACTCTTGCAATCAACAACATCTGTCGTCGCACCGAATTGTGGCGAACAAAATTTGGTTCAGTCGGATACCATGTATGCTTCACGATTTTCGGAGGCTGCTTTGTCAAAATTAAATCCAAGTACACATGATTTCATATCAGGTATTGAGGTATCAGCACTAGAGATGGAAGATGATAAATTTGACGAAATGACGGCTGTAACAATGCAATCGGACTTGGAATGTGTACGTGAGAATCGTGTTTTCCGAGATAAAGGCGTATTGAAGAACACTCTGGCCCTATATGCTATTCTAAATAACTTCCAGATACGCTATATAAAGAATATTCATACTTGCTCGTTGGATAACATTATATGGGATCATCGGCAGGCAAACAGTGCATTGATAGGTGAATTTGTTAAGCACAAGTACACATCCGCGCGTACTATATACACTCCAGTTGACATAATGAATGACATGTCGGAGATGTACGGAGTGACAATGAAGTATGGAAAAGCTTGGAGAGCCCGAGAATATGCACTTGAGGCTGTTATGGGAGATCCGGACCAGTCATACGAAAGATTTCCTCTTTTCATGAGCGAGCTTAAAGACAAGAATCCTGGTTCTATAACGAGCATAGAAATCGATGCACATGGACAATTTAAGTACGCTTTTATGGCGTTGGTAGCATGCATACAAGGATGGAAGTATTGCAAGCCTGTTGTCGTTGTTGATGCAACGTTCCTTACGGGACGTTACCATGGTAGTTTATTTACCGCATGCACACAGGACGCGAACAATGGAATATTCTTCCTCGCTTTTGGTATCGAAGATTCAGAGAACAACGATTCATGGAGTTGGTTCTTGCATAGATTCAAGGAAGCATTTGGTCAGCGTAATGAAATGTGTTTTGTTTCAGATCGTCATCCGAGCATCGAATACTCTATACAATCAATATACCCGGGGGTAATGCATGGATTATGTGCTCATCATTTACTACAGAACCTACGAACGTCATATGGTTATGCAGGTAAGAACATTACGAAGCCATTTAATGCAACTGCGAGGGCATACACGAAATATGAGTTCGATTACCACATGAGGCAGCTTGACAAAATTAATAAAGGCATCAGAAAAGTTTTGGTGAGTATATTTTTGCTTACTTTAAAGTGTAATGTATCCGTTGTTTTACTCAATTTTTTTCCCATAACTGAAAATTTAAAAAATCACAAATTCTTGTAAAATCTTCATGTGTGATGTAGGAGGAGATTGGTTTCTACAGGTGGTCCAGATGTCATATGTCCAATAACCGCTTCGCGGCAATGACGTCAAACATAGTAGAGTCAGTGAATTCGGTGATTAAGCCGTTTAAGGCATGTCCAATGGATTACTTATTTGAGTCACTAAGGCATATGCTACAAGGATGGTTTTATAAGAATCGAAATATTGCTTTCGGCACTTTCACACGACTAGCTGGCAAACAAGAAAATCTTCTAAAGTCGAATGCTAAACGGGCCACGGGTCTAAAGGTAAATGAGGAAATTATCTAAATTTACCGTTCGATTATAATAGTTTATAAATCAATAAATAACATGTCTCTATTTGATGTAGGTTTCCCCATCGAATGAATTATTGTATGAAGTAATGGATGATGGAACAAAGAACATTGTAGACTTAACGAGCATGACGTGTACTTGTAACCGTTTCCAGATGGATGGTATTCCATGTCAACATGCATTGGCGGTGATAGGTGATATGAGGGAGCCACCGTACAATTATTGTTCGCAATATAACACAAAGGTAGCGTACGTTGACACCTACGCGTGTGACATCGTTCCATTGGGTAGTCGCGAACATTAGAGTAAAGTGAATAATGTGAATCATGATCACATCCTCCCACCCAGTTCAAAGAGACCTGCTGGGTGACCAAAGAATTCTAGGAGATGTACACGGCTCGAGACCATTAATCCAACCATGTGTGGACGTTGTGGAAGGACGGGACATAATAAAAGAAGTTGCAAGCAACCTCTGCCGATGTGCCACGTGAGAAAATGAAAGCGCGGCTCGTAAATGAATCAATTAATGAACTCCAATTATCAGTAGTGGTTTGAAGTATTACATTTAAAATAAGAACCTAGATTAATCATTTTGTTCCTACTATTACATGACTTTGAATTCAAAAATATGTTATGATTGACTTTCTTGCTAAATGACGATCCCAGTTTAGCATGTTGGTTAAAATACATAATTCAATTCCTAAAACCAAAAGGCATGCCCCTACGTATTAATCAAGACACATTTCAATAGCAGGATTTTAAAAATCACTTCCAAACACTATGATTCATTTTACTCAAATTCACGGCGTGATTCAACAGCGACAAAAAACGTCTGAACCTAAAATTTCATAGAATATATACTAGAAAATGCATAGGCTGTTTTCATAAAACTAAATAACAATACGTCTTGTTGATCCAGATGTACAAAAATTTACACATTGAACACATGTCACATTCTATGACTTATGTGACATCAAAATCTACATCTGGACATCCCAAAAAATACCCATCAAACGATGAGTTTTACTACAGCATGATGGTAGTATTTATTCAAGATAAGCTTAGCCAAAAAAAGGAAAGAGAGAAAGAGAGAAACTAGATTATCCTATTAAACTACTCAATCACCAAGCCCTTCATTTTCCCGTCTCGTCTCACGCTCCGTGGTACCAAGTTGGTGTCGGTGTCGTACGCTTCAACCATCTTCTCCGTGTTTGAAAAGCTGACATACCAAATTCGATCTATACTCGACTGGGTCAAATTTCCATGAGCAAAAATCAGTTTTCCCATTTATGATATACTCTGCAAACCTTAGGACGTATACCCCGCAATCTTAGCTGAAAACAATAAAATGAAATAGTTGTAATGCAAAATCAAAGTTAATATATTTCACATCATACTCGTATAACAATCATATATTCAAATAGGAGATTTTATTTTTGATAACAATCAAAGAAATTGCAAGCAAGTAGTGGCTAGTTTTAATGTTCCATAAATGAAAAACTTCATCCATGCCCGTTTTCGTCTTGAGGAATACCAGTCACAATATTAATGTCGAGTGGCTTAACTAGTCCGATACGGTCTGCGGGGCTAGCTTTCCAGGCATTAATCTTCAACATTAGGCATGGAAGTACGTACGAGAATGCCTCAATATCACTAGACACAATTCTGTCCCTAACGGTCATGCGACTGGGGTTATAGACGTACAGACACCTTTGCTTGAGGTCAAATACTACCAAAATCCAGTGTGCTTTCTTCTCCATCATAATGGGGATGATAACGTTATCCACTTCAGACCAACACATATTACAATGCATGTACTCCCCCTTGACATACTCAACCAAAGATCTGGAATTGGAAATGGCATTTATGTCCTTACTGCATGATTTGTAAGCAGCTCGTACCATTGACCCAAAGAATGAATCAGTCGTTGTACCATTGAATCGTATCACTTTGCTGAACTTAACCATATTTCTAAAGTAGTAGAAACATACATTCAGGTGCTGCAGAGTGTTTTAGCATTAGATAACGATATGAGGTACAATGCTACATAATTTCATAGAGCTTGTATGAATTACAGTGTGTAAACATTACCGTATCACTTAGGCAGACGTTAGGTTGCCGTAATTCATGCCACCAAGTCTTCCTATCGACAACATATGGACCAAATTGGAAAGTTGGGTTTATTATGTCTTTGGATGGTGGGAACTTGAATTTGCTGATGGGATATTAAAAAAGAAGTAAGTTATGAAATGTACTATATATCAATGACTGTCATATTTGACAATGTACCATGAACCGACTTACATATGATCGGGCTTGTACCCATTTCGAAACCAACTGTCAAAAGCTTCAACGTCGTCAACGTCGGTTGGTGCCAACCCTTCCTTGAAAGTATACATACGATAGTTGGTGTTAATGTTTGTCCCTGCAATCGAAAAACATGATTGATCATAATCAATTCATTTATATATTCTAATAATATTATGATCAATTCATATCTCAAGTTTGAATTCTTCTGCACAATGTCACCTGGTGTGTTGATCTGCATATATAAAAAAATGAAATAAATCAGTTGAGTTTGATGGAATTTGATTAAGACTGATTCTCAACGTCGTGTACAATACAATATAGTAATACAAGGACATTACCATGCCAACTATATTGTACGTCGAATTAATCGAAACATCTTTATCCTTTCGAATAGGTGTCGATTCATTATCATGATCCCCATCTCCACATTCAATGACAACAACGTCTTGAGCAGCTTGTCTTCCGATCTGAAAGAAAGAATTCAAAAATATGTTATGTGGGTACTACATTTATACTTGAATCGAAGTTAACAAATTACGTTATGAACAATGATAAATAAAATTCAGAATAGGACAAATGTGTTAGACAACAACTTACCATCGGTGCATTCTGATTGGCTGGGATACAACATACCACTGTTTTCGATTTGTTGGCTGCGTTGTTAGGTGTTGTAAACTCATCACGGAAAAGGTTATTGGAAATATCAGTTGTTAGTGAAGCAACCTTCCTGGACATATCCGCAGAACTCTTGATTTGTGATCCATCTACATTACATGATACACATCATGTGCCATTTTATTAAAGTTAAAATTTATATGTTATCTGATTTCAGCACATAATAATGATAATTTACCTGTAACGTACTCATGTATTTCATTGATTGAACACTGCTTACAATTTGGTCTACTTGCAGAAGATCCTCTTCAGAGAAATGTATGTCGTCCTAATTTACTGTTGCAAAAGCAATTGATTTCGAAGCGCTGCCACCCTCGAGAGCGTCTTCAGGGTTCCCACAAAGTGCAGCGTCATCGTTGATCACTAACATTTCAACTGGGGGATTAACATGGGCATCAGCCCCAACCTACAAAAATAAAACAATAAATCTCAGAAAGACAAAAAAAAAGAAACACATATTGCACAAAATAATATTTTTTGTGATGTGAAACATAAACACATGACCTCATTCTGTTGAGCATTTGGCACCATTGTCGATAAATTAGTAAGTCTATTATCGTGACCATGCTTGCCAAAACTATTTTTATTCCTCATCTCATCCACCAAACATTTGTACTTAGATTCCACAAATCTTTCAAGACGTTGAATGTTAGACTTCATTTCATTTTGTCCCACCATTATTTGACTCTGTTTATCTTGAATGCTCAGAACATGATAGTGCAGTTCCTCTAGCGTCTTGAGGATGTGAAGCTGTAAGTAAGACAGAGATATTGATGATTATGTTTGAAATATATAAACACGATAAGGGGAACTTGTGAACTAAAATAAATATATTTCTAATCGTCGTATGTTTTATAATATTTTTAACCAATTGAACAGAGTAAGTTGTTGACATGTTGCTCAAATGATTTGTCAGGTATGGTGCGTTTGGGATAAGGGACAAAATCCCCATTCGATGTACTCGGTTTGACTTTTCCTTTTTGATTATGAGAAATGGGCTTGGCAACGTCTGGGACATGGCGGCCATTGTCAATGAGATTAAATTCATGTTCTCTGATGGGTGGCCCAGCGAAATATCCTGCGCGCAACTCCACTTTGCTAGGATAGGTATCAGTAATGTCGACCTGATAATGTAAGAACAAGGAGTAAAAAAAAGGACAGGATAATAAAATCAATTTCGATAAAAAGTCAAAATAATCATGGGTCAGGTAATTACAAAGATGTCTGGAATTTTTATATTTATGCTCTGCATTCATACCTCATCAAGATCGTACAGGATCTTGTCCAAATCTACAGCAGAAATACGAGAATCGTCCGTTGACCAATTTAAAACTCGGGGGAAAGTACGAGAAACTCTAGTACACACTTAACCGGATAACAATGGAATGGACTCATATATCCATAACTGGAAAGCGAGTGGGAATCCATATAGTCTATATGAAATTATAGACTTTGGATGACATAAATTCTGTTTGGGCTTCTCGAGAGCAATCTTCATGTGGTAGTGTGTGTTTTGGTATAGCTCCTTGCCCCACGGGAATGTGTCCATGTGCGTAGAGTCCACGATTCGCATTAATGCTTCATTTACAACGGTGAGCTGTGGGGTTGTGTACAGGAAGGACGTCAACAGGTACAATATTCCCAACTTCACAACGTCCTCGTCTGGCGTGTTCTATGGATGGTTTAGAAAGGTATGTTCCACATCCTTTCTGTAGACACTCTTCAGGTCGCTGAAGTAAACCCTTTTCAGTCTGCATTCACCAATTTTAAACATACTGATGTTGTCTTCTCCGGTGCATCTCAACCCCGTCACCATACAGAATTCTTGAATTGAAAATCTAAGGAGATTCCCAGCAACCTTGAACCACATTTCAGTTTCGTTGGATTGCTTCATCTCCATCAAAAGCATTTTGTATATTGTTTGATGTTGAATTCGAATATAGCTCATCCGGAGGAAGTGTCCAAAACACGTTCTTGAAAATATTTGCCTCTGTGCATCAGTTAGATTGTCTTTTATATCTGAAATTACATCATCCTTGAAGAATACATTAATGCTAGCACCTACTCTGTTTGCTTTTTCTACGAAGTATACAGAATCCTGTATGATTGATAAAAAACAAAACAAAAGATTGTGATGTTAGTTTATTCGAAACAGTAAATGTGAAAGCATACTGTCAACAATTAATAAAAAAATGTGCATTAAATGTTTGTCTAATAATTAAAAAATACATTACACGTTATCGTACTCGTATTTCATAGTACGCAAGACATTTATATCATAATGCGTTTATCCAAAAACAGACAAATGTATTCAAACAAAATAATGACTATACATTGGAAGCATGTCAAAAACAAACAAATGTATTCAAACAAAAAATAATGACTCTTTAAGGGATTAGCATAAATTTATGGAAAAATTTATAACAAATATATGACGCAAAATTAGTATTCCGGACATCATATTAAAGATATTAATATCAAAAATGATACTGGCTGAAAAAAAGAAAAAGACATAATTACGGGTGTAAAAAATATAATAGCATATCGTATATTTTTTAAGAAAAAAATGTTGAACAATTTTTGACAGTTATCATAAGATTGATTAAAAGCCTATTTTACACCCATATATTCACTTCCATTCTCAACTGCACACATAATGGGGAAAAAACCAAATGTTAAAACAATTTTTTGGCAAGCATAGTAATAGGAAAATATAATGGCCCATTTTACGCCAATTAATTCGCAAACGACGCAACTAAAAAAATAAAGGACATATGAATGATGCCTCATATAGACAATCAAGAGTAATTGACACAATGAATTTTCGACCAAGAAATGATCACATCCATAAAAATAGACGAGATTAGTTAAGCATGCCAGAAAAGAAACACATATTAATGGTGAATATGATTAATGTACAGAAATGAAAACTATTTCATGGAAATAAGAGATGAAGAAATTGGAAGTCTACATAAACAACTGCTTATCATAGTGCAATAACAAGAGCTGAACCAGCCAAAATAAGAGCTCAAATGTTCAATGGTTTACATAAATAGTTGGAACATAAACATAAGCCCTAAACATAGATCACTCAAATTGATCAATCATTTAACAAGGTATTTAAAAAATCACACGCACTGAATACCAACATCCTCAGGATTTCATTCGCCATTTGCCTGAAAAGTAGAAACTTAGAATGCACTATCTGTCTATGTCAAACTGGTGAAGAAATATTGGCCAATCACATAGAAGATGTTTTGTAAATCTGAAGTAGAAGAGGTATTGTGAGTTTCTATTTGGGGACTTATAATGTTATTTCCTTATTTTGCTAAGTATAAGAGGAAACGTTTGAATTAATTGATGAATGATAAAATATTCCGAGGTACATGTGCGTGTAATACAAACACGTGAATATAAGTATGGCATGAAACATTTGTATTAATTGATGAATGATAAAATATTAACCCTCAAATTAAACATAAACATTTGTATTACACATACATGTACCTTAAAATTTAAATGCATGAAGTGAGACCTCAAACTCTCTTCAATTCTTTTCAAATGGTGAATGAATGGCTGCCAACGTTTTACTTTCAAGAGCCAATTGAAATTTATTTTTTATTTTCCTCCTAATCATTCATATCCTTTCCAATATATACGGATGTACACATTTTGAACAAGAAAAAACAAATTCCAAAGAAAAATGAAAAGGGAGGCAGATTTTTTTCAAGCTTCCTTCTCTTCTACTAAATGCTGAGTACTGATAACTTATGGTATGTGTCGCAACTAAAAAAAATTAAGGACATATGAATGATGCCTCATACATAATGTAAACTGCATTCCACATACTGCATGCCTTCAACAAAACTTGCATACCCTCGATAACTTAATACATGGTGTGCAATATAGAAAAAGGAACTAATTGAGCCAATTAGTTTTCAATCGTCCAGAAATAAGTACCTGGGGTTTGTGTTGTGGTTTCCGTTGACAAAGAATTGACTTTCGTTTTTTTGTTGTTAAATCTGGAGCATCATCTTCTATTGGCCTCTTGCCCAAGTCCTTCAATTTGTTCCTTGTTCCCGTACCTTCAGAACTAGTGTCCACGACTCTTTCACCTAATGGACGGCTGCCGTGATCTTTTGATTGTGAGGATATATTATTCGAACGGGTAGAGCGAGGAGGAGGGTTGTTCACGAGTTCATTTTTGGGTACGACGGCTTCGTGGGGCTTGGAAGGAGGACCTATTTGTTGGGTCTTGATGGAACCCATTGACAATCGGCGTCTCGGTGCAGCCGCCACTGGCGTCTCTTCGACGTTTTTAAGTACCCATATTGAGCCCATTGGAGATGCATTTTTTTCAGCCGCCATGGTGGAAGATTCATAAAATATGAGTGCAACCCAGGACAAGTCAAGCAACAATTAGTTATGGGAAAGTGCCTCACAAAATCGAACTTACAATCACAGATTAAAGCAAAAAAAAAAATGAATAAATATTTAGAAACACGACTTTCTAAACTTACTAGAACCCTATGTGTAAAATAATCCTCAAATCTACAACGGACCATAAGCCAACAGATAAATAAATAATTGAAAACCTATAAGAATTCAAGTAAAAGATTACAAATGGACTGGCAAAACTTAGACTTTCTTCACATGTAGAATGCAAGATTTGTGCAAAATATTTAATTAATTTCACGATTAGTTTTTTTTTTTTCAAAATAAGGATAATAAATAGTTCGTGGAGGATAATTCAATTCTATATCATATACCCACAATACAGCAGTACAGTTCAACTGGAAGTTATATTTTTCAAAATATTTCATCAAATTCTTGACAATTATACAGTTACAATAAAACATGAGCAAAAATTAAAGTGGCAATGGAATTCATGCATATCAAATACAAAAAATAAGCCGCCACCTCATTTTTACACAAAAACCAAGACCATTGCT
>CAIGRF010076699.1:9385-19899 GCA_903798235.1 Fraxinus ornus | reverse complement strand
AATTCTACAGTAAATCAATTCTCATTTTCAACCACACATTTTTCAATAAAATAATATTTTCCATCACATCAATAATTTTTTCTTCTTTTTCAACCACACATTTCCCATCATATCACTATTCAAAAATCAATTCTTCCCCAAAAAATCCCTCCCAAACAAGCTCTTAATCTTGTTTGTTATGATCAAAATATTAATGATGAAATCAACCATATGTTAACACAACACAGATAGCTTTCTTTATGTCCACATAAAGGTGTAGTTTCTAGAGATGGCATTGACCCCGCCCCGTCTATTATTTTTTCTTTTCAAAAATTTCTAGGTAACTAATTTTTTTTTTTATTCTTCACGGGGGTGGGACGGGGCGGGGCAGGGGCCTGTGGCCCGAGACGGGGCAGTGATCCCCGCCCCGCCAACCCGTCAAGACGGATTTTTTTTTCTCCCCATTCGGGGTGGGGTGAGTTTTTTTGTCATGTCTAAACCTATAGCCTTTAACACCTCCATGATAATCTAAGAAAACACACTTTTGAGCTCTTGGCTCCAGTTTTCCTAAATTTTGGTGAGAATATGATGTACACCCAAACACTCTTAGGTGAAAGTAATCCAGAAGTTTTCCAGATCATTTCTCTTCAAGTGTTTTACCTTCAAATGCACTAGAAGGTGTCTTACTAACAATATGTGCTGCAATAACTACAACTTCACCCCCACAGAACCTTAGGAACCCCTGATTCCACCATCATACACCTGACCTTATCAAATAAGGTCTTATTCATTCTCTCTACAACCCCATTTTGTTGGGGTGTACATGGGATCCTTTATCACTTTCATCATACCATTTCCAATCTTACCACACAACCTTTGATTATCTAATTTTCCCATTGAAATTAAAAATCTGTTTAGCTCAGATACATACCTAACTCTTTCTAGGGTGTACATAGGTAACCGTTTTCAAATATTCTTTCGACCTTGCAAGTGATATTATTTCTCATCACAACTACACCATCAATTATTTCCTATAGTTTTGGAACTAGTGTCTTTCATATGAAAGGTACAACTAGAATCTAGGATCCATTATTGGGTCTAATGTCTGTTATCAGAATAATTTGCTGACTCCAGATCCGATGGCTTAGTGACCAAATATACATCAACTGTATTTGGGTCAGCATGTTCAACTATATTTCCTTCATCTACTTTATTGTCCCTTTGTTTATTCATTTTGTTACAACAATCTTTCATATAGTACCATGTCTTCCCACGCCCATAACATTTCATATTCCTTGATTTAGACTTAAATCTTGACTTACTTCTAAACTTTTTCTTCTTATTATTTCCTAGATGATTCTGATTGACCTGATTGTTACATTGCCTATTAAATTGTATACCTCTAATAAACAAGCGATCAATTCCTTCCCATGAAATGCATTTTTTGCATTTTAACTGACCTAAAAGTTCTTGGATAATGTTATTCATACCCACTATGATACAATAAAATTTTGGCTATTTTTTCCATTACTTTCTTTTACTGTGATGTCAATCAAAACTTCTAATATTCCTTTTTAAAAGTTGGTCGATGGTTGATTAAAGATAACTTTCCTTGAATATATTGACAATGGTTTATGGTATTCTACATCAAATTTACACGTGAGTCTGATCTGTTGTTTTATATGTTGTTGAATGAAATGATTACTGATTAACATCACTTGTGAAATGGTTCTACTTTAGCCAGTATAAATTTTACACGAATATGCATTCTTGAACATGACGATGATTTTATTTGTGTTGTTGCCCTGCCATAAATGATGCAATCTTGCACATTTGGGATTATCAATAGCTAAAGACTATCTTCTTTCTAAAGAGACCATTTAAAATTTCTTAGACCCTCATGACTTATCTGAGCCACATTCTTTTTCCAAAATGTATATTTAGAGCATGTTTGGTAAATATTAACATCGAATTAAAATTGAAAAACTAGTCGTTATTGTTGATTTTTATTAGACGGATGAGACTGAATAATGACTATATTTTCAATTTTAATTGGATTATAATTGTTACCAAATAGGTTCTAAAATAGTGATTTGATGAAAAATGTATAGTTAAAAAATAAGAAAAAGTCTTGAATTCGTGGGTAATATTATTTTATTGAAAAATATGTTTTTGAAAAGAAGTCAGAAAAAAGTATTTTGAAATTAATAGTTCAAACATGCTCTCAGTTACACAAAAATAGAAAGGGATGCGGTTGTCGTAGAGTTAATAGGTTTGGAGTTATGCTTCAATTTTCTCATTGTTAAATACCGTCACAAATCGCAATAAGATTTCAATCAAGTAATGGGGACGAGGACGAATTTCTACAAGAACCCTTCTTACGCCTACAATAAACAGTTCAATCTCAACTCTGTCCTTCAAAATCTCAGAGGTAATTTTTCGATTAATTTTGGATTTTCACGTTTGCTGTGGGCGATCTGGAAATAGTTTTGCATATATAAACTCTTCTTTCAGCTTACAATGTCGTCACTGGAAATATTCCTCCGGCGGAAGAACCGGCCCACGCTGTTCATCGGAAGCGCCACCGTGACCATCACCCGCCGGTGGATCAAGAAAATGACGTAAAGGAGAATGATGGACCTATGTCTCACCAGGAGTATATTCAAAAGTGGAGGTGAAATGAAGTTCTTTTATTAAAATTGACATATCCCTGAGATTTAGTTTTTTTCTTCCTGAAAAATTTGACACTATATTGGATGAACAGGAAAGAAGCTGACTCTTTTCATCCTTATCAAGAGTTAACTGCAGATATATTGGTACTGACTGTTGGTATAAATTTGTTTCAACAAATAGATTGATATGCTTAGTTGAATTAATACGTATTGGTGTTGTATTGTTATAGAAACCTTCAACTTCAGACACAAATGTGCTGGAGTATGAAAGTAAGTTCTTTTATCTTCTGTCCTTTTTTTCCCCGTGAAAATATTAAGTTTTGAAAAGTCTTGGGAGCTAATATTTGGTTAGGCTGTTCTTGAAATAAAAACGAAAGGTGTAGTATGTTTGAATTTGGTGGTCTTTCTGATAGGACAACTCTTATTTGTAGTTAAACTGTATTATGCACCGTATTCACGCAGTTACAAGTGTAGTAGACCTGTGAGTGAATGAATGTGTACATCAAAATACAGGGTTACAGGAAAAAGCCAAGGAAATCAAATAAATACTGCAAAGAAATCATAACTAATCAGCAAGTATTGTAGCCGATTTCTTCTTTGAAATGATAAGCATTGAGTATATGATAAGATATCAAGCTTGGGTTGGTGTAGTGTTCGAAGTTTACTTAGTTTCACCAGTCCTCTTGAACCTCTGACCTTGACATTGGAAATGCAATCACTAAGCCATAAAGCCAAGGAGGACCAGTCTAATGTTCGAAAATTTTTATATTTGCTGTATACATATAGTTTGATTAGATCTAGTCCAGCTTCAGTTTGAATACTCAAATAGTTGCTGTAACTGCAGCACAGCGTGTTTATGTGCTCTATGACTACTCATTGGATAGTTGCTCATCATCAAATTATTGGAGAAATCCTGGCTGTTGTCACTCTTTCTTCCCTGCCTATTTCTCATCCCGTTCCTATACTCTCCTATTTACGTCCCTTTTTCCGAGCGAAGGATTAGCTTTTATTTTCTTGTTCTTTTTTCGCGTGCAATTTACTAGTTTTTATTTCTATCAAAATTATTGTTTTGTAAATGAAAGTTATAAAAATACTTTTACAGAATGTGAAGAGCATGAAGGTCCTCCTAGCAATTCAGAAGTGCGACTCGATACTAGAGAGGGAGCACATTACTTTCCAATTTCTGGTCTGTTACCTATTATGACTCCCGCTGATTGTTTTGTGCTTTGTATGTTACTCCTCTGTTCTTTACTTAATGAAAAATTACGTACTGTGAGCACGATGAGCGCTGGTTGGGTTGTTTTATCTTCATTTTACGCGAAAATTGTTGCTTTCAGAGATGAACATATTTATTGCAGTTGACTGAAGATTGTAGGCAGTGGAGTCCGTTGCTATTTTCTAGTGAACATTCTAAAGGGAGGGTATGGTATTTCATGTGTTTATTTGATGCTAATGAATGAGCCATGATAATATAACCTCCCCATAAGAGAGATTCGAGAAAGGCAGGGGGCGGGGGCGGTATACTAGGTTCAGACCTGATCTTTGGTCTTATTAGTACATGAATGACAATACTTAAAGACTTAAATCCACGGCCTTGTGGCTTCTATCCAAACTTTTAATGCTGGTGAATGAAAATATTTTCAACCTCTAGTTTGTGTTCATTGAATAAATAAGTTGAACTTTCTTCTTTTTCCTGATTCCATAATTTCAGCATCATAAGCCTGCTGGGCTGGCTAAATCTGATGTGCTGAAATATATTTTGCATAAATCTTTCACAACTAGAAATTTGGTGTAAATAATGATGTATCATTGTTGTCTCTATGATCTTCAGATAGCAAAAACCAAAAAGATCAAATCAAGACTCGCACTGAGCAGAGGTATCCTCTTCCAGGAGAACCTGTATGTGTTGTATGTGGGAAGTATGCTGAGTACATATGCAATGAGGTAGGACCTCCGTGTCTATGTTTACATACTCTTTTTATGCTTCAATTTTTTCATTACCTGGATCATGATTTTGTATGTTCTGCATGTAGACGAATGATGATGTATGCAGCATGGATTGCAAAGCTGAACTTCTGCAAAACCTTCAACTTCACCAGGTTTTAATTATTTGCATTGGCCATTGTTATATGTATAGGTATATATTTCTCCTTTATTCTACTTCTGCAATTCAGAATGCCTCTCTATAATATTTTCCAGGGGCTCCTGAGTGGCCAATCCCCCATTGAATTCTTCTCTGCACGAAGATGTACATTGGAGGTGCCTGAATCTGGAGGGGACACTTGGGATTATGATCGGCATTGCTGGTCTAAGAAGATATCTGGTCTCTGTACTTATAAATGGTACATTTTACTATATATATATTGACCCCGCTGGATGTATGCTTTGAAAACAACTTTTTAATCACAATGTAACTTTTATTTTACGATGTTGCCCATATGGTTCAAACATTGATGATTATGGTCATGTTTTATGGTTGTATTTAAAATGTTCTGCTGTTACAGTTGGAAATGTCAAAAGCCTGGGCATCTTCCTGAAGATTGTTTGGCAATGACATCTCGTGGTGAATCCAGTCTCTCTAATAAAACACACAATCAGGTGCTTTTATCAAATGTCAATAAAGAGTTCACAGTTGATCTGTTGTTGGTCAATAGTAATTTAAGAGGGTTTTTGGTGGGGATTAAAATTAGATTTTTAGTAGATTGTAATAGAAATTTTTGAAATGTGTGGTTGAAAAGTTGTGGGACCATGAAAGATGTGGTTAATATTGATTGTTTGACTTTGACTTGGATTAATATCAGATTTTAATCCGGACCAAACAGGGGCTAAATGTATAACTGTTGACTTCCTTTTACAGGTGGCCGTGATTCAAAATAAATCCAACAATGTATCGAGAGACCTTCTTGATTTATATAAAAGGTTGCTCAATACCTAGTTTATCCGTGTATGTCTTTGCATAGATTGCAATTCAAGAACCTCCTCCAGCTGCTTTCCAGAATGAATACATATTTTATTTTAATTGTTTACAATTTTCTTTTGCTTACTGTATATTTGAAAATCCCAGTGGGAGGGAGATTATGAAACAATCCATTTGAACACCTGAAAATAAATTGATTGATACATATATCTAATTCATGTCAAATGTGAAATAATTAAAATCAGGAATTCAGTTTAATTGTTCACGCTGGTCTCCTTGTCTCTGCAGATGCCACCGGATTGGAAAAAACTTCTTGGCTGCAAAGTGCAACTCGTGCTGTAGGTCAACAACTTTAGCCACATGTCTTGACTGTGATAATGTCTTTTGTGATAGGTAAACGAAACTTAGTAGTCTTTAATTTTCCTTGACAAATTGAAATAACACAATGGGTGACAGGCTTTTACACTGTTATTAATTTTCTCATTCTTTGCCAGGGCTAGTGGCCTGCATATCTGCTGTTGTCCTAATTAGTTTCTGGCCTGAAATGTTTTCCCTAGTATGAGAGTAACTTTAATCTAACTGGAAAAAGTCTCAATTGGTTTTAGCCTTTTAGGTGCTTGTCTGCTGTTTTGCTGCTGTTAGTAAGGTGTGTTTGGGTGGTAGATTCTGGCCCATTTTGAGAAACTTTAGGGATACTACTTCAGTATTTATTCAATTTGTATAACGAGATAAATTGGTTTAATTGTTAATACATCGAGGTAGACTATACTATATTTTCTTTGCTCTTTCTATAGTAAAAGGTTAAATTAGGGCTAGACTCCCCAACCTTTCACATTCACGTGAGGTTATGTTTTCTCAACCTTCAAAAGTGAGGTTTTGGGTCCCAACCTATTTGAATATGTGAATTTGGGTCCCCACTTGACTAAAATTGTCAATATAGACGTTAAACACGCATGCGATTTTCAATTGAACTAGAGATAAATGTTAAGTGGTTTGACAATTTTCTAGCTATGATTCATATGAAAGTTGGGTGCGATTTTAACATCTATGCTGATGGTTTCGGTTACTTGTGGACCCAAATTCGCCAATTTAAATAGGTTGGGGACCCAAAAGAGCCAAAACCTCACTTTTGAAGTTTGGGGGCTCATATCTGCTTCACTTGAAAGATTGGGGAGTCCAGCCCTAAATTTACCCATATTAAAATTGAACTACTGGACACAAACACAATCTTTATATCTTTCATTGATGGGACATTATTTCTGATCACCACTGCATCAGTGCTGGAAATATTTTTTTGGACATCCTTTTGATCTATTTCTGATCATCACTGTGTCAATGCTGGATATATATGTTTGGACATCCTTTCGTAGATCATGATTTTAATTCTTCATGGCTGCTATAAACTTTATACATGATATTTTGCACTTTCATTTGGGTAATTAGTGCTTGTTTGGGAGAATTAAAATTGGATTATAATGAAAAGGAGTAATGGGTCCCGCGAAATATATGAATAATAAGTGAGTAGTAATTGTGAGTGTATGGTTGAAATCAATGTTTGACTTTGACCTTAAATTATCATGAAATTATAATTTTTCATAAACATGCACCTGTATAGAATATACTAATTGATATCTGAATGAATATATGCAGCGCAGGGCATTTGAGTGAACATATCAAGGAGCACCCGTCTCATCGGCAATATTATTCATATAAACTAAAGCGTCTGGTAATGGTTTTGCACATGCATCTGCTTTATATAAGGATGTGTTTGAGGCCCATTTTTATTGAGAACGTATTTTGTAATAGTGATTTTTTGGAGAATGTGGTTAAAATTAAGGAAAAGTTTTGGATTTACATGTAAAATTATTTTATTATGAGAATGTGGTTGAAAATGAATTTTTAAAAAATGGGGATCAAACAGGACTAAAGTAAATGTTTCTCATTAATTAGGGAGAATTAGGTGATTGATTTAGTTCTTTCAGAACATCTGAAAGCAATGCTTACTTTAGTTGTAGAGTTAGAAATATTATCTTTGGCTGGCTTGGGAGTGAATTGGCTAAATCTAATCTTCTTCATTTGTTTCTTTTTGGGGTTCATTTGAGAGGGAAAGCTGGACTCATGACACATGAAACAATTGAAGATTAACTTTTTGGTTCAGTACAAATTGTAAAGTTCTAAAATGAAATATGTTGAGAATCTGATGTACTTCATACAGGTCAAATGCTGTAAATCAACATGCAGGGTGACAGATATCAAGGATCTCTTAGCTTGTCAATATTGTTTCAATAAAGCATTTGACAAGTTCTATGATATGTACACTGCAACATGGTAAGGGGAGAAATTCATTTTACTATTCTTCTGAGAGAAAATATTCTTATCCTCTTCCCTGCAAGGGAATTGGATTTTTTTATTCCTTGTTGACATATGTTTCATTCATAATGTTTGAGTTGCACGTTCTAGGTTTCATTTGAGCTCATTTTCGCTTGCAGGAAAGGATCTGGATTTTCGATCATTTGGAATTCTATTTGTTGCGAGGATCATTTTGAATGGTAAGTATGTGTTACTACATCATGAATGTATATCGTGCTCGTTTTCAGTATCTGAATTGAAACATCTTGCAATGCACATGCTGCCTCAGGCACAGGATGAATTGTTTGAGTGCAGATGTGGAAGACAGTGCCTATGTTGTGAAGAAACGTGCCCAGAATAAGAAATATGTACAGCTGAGTGACTTCATCTTTTGAAGAGATAGCCATGGAATTGCTTCTTTTTTAACTTATAGTTCTGGATTTAACCCTATAGAGATGATAAATCTTTTGCTAGTAAATTCAGTAAATGAATTACCTCGATGATCTTGAATTGGATCATGAAATAACAATATCTGAGCAAATAATACCAGTTAGGAATTTTTATGCAAGTGCCTAATTTGTTTCCTTTTTTAGTTTATTTTGTACTTTTTTAAAAAATTATATAATATTCTTATTAACAATAAATTTATAAACTGTTGACAACTAATTTGTTCTCATATAATTGTAGATGGAAGATTTTGTGAATGAATATGTAAGTAACATTTACATATTTTAAAATTCCCCGGGAAAAAAAATGGTTTCTGAAACGAAATCTTAAAATATTGTTATATAGCAAATTCTATAAAATTTGAACGGTTTTATGTAAGTCCAGTTTATTATAAAATGATTTTTAATATTGTTCAAATTTTCGTGGGTGACTAGTTAAATCATTAAAATTGATGAGGGATATTTTAGCCCTATTTGGGCTCTATTTTAATTTTAATGTATTTTTTATTTCATTTACACATTTTTTAATAAAATAATATTATATATAAATTTAAATTTTCTTTTTCTTTTTTAACAACGCATTCTGTAATAAATGCATTTTTTTAAAATACATTTTTTCCAAGTACATTTTAATAGAGCCCAAACAAGGGGTTAGACTTTTTTTTGGGAAAATAGATTTTGCTAGTGATTTTTTCAAAAAATGCGTTGTTAAAAAGTAAAGAAAAATTTTGGATATACATTTAAAATTATTTTATTAAGAAAATTTATAGTTAAAAATAAATTTGAGAAAAAATAAAATTTTAAATAATATGGCTCAAATAAGGGCTTAATCTTTACGGTGGTGCTACAAGTATATAATAGTTTACATATACATGATGTGATGAGATATGATTGAATCGTAATTTCTTCAACAAGAAATAAAAATAACATTTATCACTTTCTCTTTTTGACACATTATTTATATTTAAATTATATATACAAGTAGCATTATTCTAATTTTTAATATTATTAAAATTAAAAAAGTAAAAATCTTTAACATCCTGACCACCACACCGTTGCCACTCCACATCACCACCGCCCCCATCGAACTAGAGGACGATTTCTCCCCTTGAGTTGCTTGTTCTTTTGTGGGGATCTCTCCCCTATGGTTCGCCGACGAACTCTGGGTAGAAATCTCACCTGATTCTTGCAAATAACAAGGGGGAGAAATCGTCCCTCATAAAGGCGGTGATGCTGGGGTGGATAAAGGGTGAGAGAAGAAGATTATTAGTTCTTTTTATTTTTTTCTTAATTTTTCTGTTAATGATGGATCTATACCGTTAAGTTAGTTTATTTTAAAGGTTCTGATTTATTTGTTAAACCTATTGATACTTGAACGCTTGGCCCATGAACGTTCTTAAAATGGAAATTATAAAAAATCAGGGGTTTGAAGATTGGAATTCTAAAATTAGGGACCAAATTTCATTATTCAAAAATCAGGTGATATATAAACCCTAACCCTAAATTATCACTCAACTCCCTCACCCCCTCTCTCTCTCGCTTCGCCTCCTCTCCTCTCCTCTCCCCACCACTTTCTCCATCCTCCCTCTCCCTTCCCCTCCTCCCCTTCCCCATCCCTCTCCCTCCCTCCCTTGTTTCTCTGTGTCACAACACTGCTTTGAACGGCAGCAGCATCGATGCCGTTCGCAACAGGCCGCTATGCTACTACGAAAGGCAGCGACGCTACTTTCAACGGAGCAGCGACGTGACGCTGCCATTCAGCGTCGCGTGACGTGGGGTTCTCGAGGTGTGTGCCATTCAATGGGTGTCGTTCATGGGGCGTGTGCTGTTCGCGGGGTGTCGACTGCCGTTCAATGGGTGTGTGCAGGTAATGGGTGTGTGTGTGTGATGTGGGTGTGTGTGTACTGTTGGTTTGTGTGTCGTGGGTCTGTGTAAAGTGAACGACAGCCGGCAGAGTGGAGTTGTGGCTACGGTGTTGCGTTGGTGGTGTTGATGCTGGTTGTAGTGGTGTTTGACTGCAGATGTGGTGGGTTCAGATCTGGTTTGTGGTGGTGTTGATAGTCTGTGGTTGAATGCTGCAGTGGTGGTGGTGGGTGTGTGCGCTGTGGGTGGTGACGGTGGTGGTTGTGGCAATGACGACGGGATGAAGAG